>BQNB010055454.1:0-39099 GCA_026074375.1 Tanacetum coccineum
GTTTAATCGTATTTCTTTTAGGGAAACACCAAAGGTTTTAATACAAGCTTGGGACAAATTTTTTGAAGTTAAGCATGCTCAACCCGAGGATATACAAGAATTGCTTAACAAACTTCTTCAAGATTTGCAATGTATAAATGAGGAGTTGGCTGATTTTATTAATACTCTAAACTGGAATCGTCCTTCCTTCTGCAACAATGATGATGATGATGATGACGAGGAGTATACTATTGCAATTACACCCATCTTACCAACCGAGAAGCCCGATAACTCTCTAAGTGTGGGGGACGAGCATCTTAGCACTATTCCAGAAACGGAATCGGACGAATTAATAAAGTCTAGTGATGAGAACCTTGTCCCAATCCCAAGTGAGTCCGAGGATTGTTCCGAAATCGAATGTGAGTGTGATGTGCCCGATTGTGACGATTCTCAAACGACAAAATTTTCAACGTTTTCCTATCCTCTCTTCGACGATTCTACCTCTAGTGATGACGAGTCAAGTCATGAGGAGGTTATTCACGAAATGAGTTTTAAAACTTATTCGAACCCTCTTTTTGATCTTGACGAGGAAATCATTTCTAGTGAGTTTAATCCGATTCATAATGAAGACCTCGATTCTACTCTGAAAAATTATCGTTTTAATACCGAGTCTTATCTTCTTGAATCATTACTCAATCGTGATACTTTGATGGCTTCCTCTCCCAAGATTGATTCTCTCTTCAATGAGTTCGCCGGTGAAATCATAACAATTCCTCTAAGAATTTTTAATAGAGAGCATGAGGAATATATTAGTCTTTTGGAGAGGTTGCTATACGATAATTCATCTCCCCGTCCACCGGATGATTTTCATGCTAATCCAAATACGATCATCGAGTCTCTTCCCACATTTCCTATCCCCGTTGAGGATAGTGACTCTCTTAGGAATGAGATGATTTATTTCCCCGGACGAGATGATCAATACCACGGGTATTGAGGGTTGATGTTTACGACTACGGGGAAGGTGATGATTAATTCTACCTCCCTTCCCAAGTTCGAAATTCATTTCAGTGATTATCCCGATATCGGGAGATTAAACCATTGAGTGGTGGTGACATCCCCGTTGATGTCGTCTAATTTTTTGCCTACCTATCCACCACCCTTAATATGTTTCGACTTACATACCATCTCATAATGATCTCGGATCGATCTTGATGTTTTCTTCTCCTTCGGAGATAAGACAAGGATTTACGATCCTTTTTTGTGGAAGGATATGCATTGAAGTCGATTCCGCGAGATTTCTTGACTACTCATTTCCCCGTGATTTGATAATTTACTTCCATTTTAATCGAAATTAATGACCAAAGTTTTCAAATCACGTGTTATCTGCTTCTAAGGAGAAATTCCTTCTTTCTTCATCACATCAGAGCTTTAAAGCTTCCAAGCTTTTTCATCATAAAAGCCCGATGTTGATTCATGGAGAGGACATTCCTATCTTGGATGTTCTGTTTCTCCATTTCTATCCTCCTTGACCTGCTCAAGTATGTGGGATCGAGTCAGGCTCAAGACTCGGTTAACAAAAATAAGCGCTTCGTGGGTGGCAACCCATGCTTATCCTTATATAATTATATAGTAGTAATGAATAAGTGTTGTTGTGAGAAGGCTACCTCTTCCTTTCTCTTGCTTTTGTGTTTTTTGTTCTCGCACAGGAATTTGCCGGATTTTGAAAGCCTCTCGTGCTCATGGTTTTGTCCTTCGTTCACTTGAGCTTCAAATCCTCAGCTTCATTATGGGAATCTATTAATACAAATAATGTCCAAAAACATTATTTATATTTTTCGACCTCTCAATGTTTTGATAATAACAAAATGTGAAAACGCTTACGATAAAATTAAACGTTTATAAATTACTTATCTAAAATTCTATTTTATGTTTAATACTTAAGGTATGGATAAATACAAATCATTCAAAATGATTAGTGTCAAGAAGTTAATTTTTTCTTAACTCTTATACTTCCACAAAAATGTTTTTATACAAATATATAAAAAGATTATTTATTAATTAAGAATTTTTTTTATTAAAAACATAAAATTTGAATTTCAAATTTTCCCCCCAAAATGGAAGGTTCCATAACAGATACAACCTTCACCATGAAAGGACAAAAAAAAGGAGCGGAGTCTAGTGGCGGCCCCCTTATAGGTGCGGCGGCCCCCTTATATATAAGGGGCCGGCGGGACCACCACCAGCAACGACTACTTTTTGTCCCTCTATAAATATGGGTCCACCCTTTCATAATCATGACTTGCCTTTGCCAAAAATTCTATCAGATCTAGTTTTCTCTCTTCTTCCTTTCTTTCTAAAACATTATCTTGATCACTAACATACCTTGATTTTGTTTCAAGTGATTAATTCCTTTCTTCATCCTTTCTTCACATTATAATCAAGATGCCAGAGAAGAACAATGTTATTCTTTTAGACATATGATAATTGTTTATATATCAAGTGGTCTTTCTCTCTTTCTCTTCTTCTAAGATCACATACATTTAATTAGATTTATTTTTGTGTTGTTGTTATTATTTAGATCAAGTGTAGATCCACGTGTTGTAGATTGTTATATTGGTGTGATTTGGGATTGTGTGTCAATCAAGTGTGTAGATCCTTGTGAGGTGTTTGAAGTCTTTGTGAAAGTCTAATAGATTGGTTCTAGTAAGATTAGGACTCGACATATAGCTTAGTGTCGGAAAAGAAAGTAAAGCGACGTTGTGTGTATGTAAACGGTTTTCTTCCCGCCTAAAGGGAGCTTGTTTGGACATAGTGTAACGATAATCTCGAGTGGAGTGCTCGGGGAGTGGGAGTAGTTAGTTAGGGAACAATAGAGGTGTTCTTGCGAACCACTATAAATCTCGTGTCTTGGTTTGATGTTTCTTTCTTTATCATCTTTATTATGTACTTGCCATTATTAGATTAGTTTAGTTTTGTTGTTTATTATTGTTGGTTGATTGACATACATCTCGAATCAAACTATTTCATAGGCAAACTTTTAAAACGCTAATTAACCGGTAAAACTATTCAACCCCCCCTTCTAGTTTCTATAATTGGTATCAGGAGCAAGGTCACTCAAGATTTTTAAAATATATTGTATTTTAAAGCCTTAGAATCAGATCTTATGGATTCCGACAATTTATCTAGAAGGGCAATCTATGCAAAGACCACAACTTTTTGAAAGCGATAGTTTTATTTATTGGAAAAATAGATTCGAGACATATGTTAAATCAAAAGATCTAGATCTTTGCCATGTTATTACAAATGGTGATTTTCAACCTATTATTCAAAACTCGAAAACCAAACTTGATGAGGTTGTCCCTTTTGAAAAACAATCGGATGATCTTAAGAAAAGGCTTGCAAAAAATAATGAAGCCAAAATGGTTATTTAACGCTTTGCCTAGAAAGAATGATGAATGAATTTTCAGGTGTAATACGTAAACGATATTTGGAAAACTTGTTAATCTCCCATCAAGGTAATAGTCAAGTCAAAGAGTAATAACGATCGACCTTTTGGTCCATACAATATGAACAATTCAGTCATTTCGAAGGACGAATCTATAGATCAATGCTTTTGTAGATTTTTAATACTATTAGTAACTAGTCTTATAGTCTTGTATGAAGGTTTGTTCTAGTAAGATCTACGTAAGGTAGTTTCTTAGGCTTATTATCTTACTAAATGGAGAGCAAAGGCTCACGGCTACATTGAAGAATCAAAAGACTGAAATCATATCCTCTTGAGAGCGCATTGGAAACCTCAAAGTCCATGAGCATGATCATCAAGAAAGATTCGAAAATAGTCAAAGCCAACAGTTCAAAGAAATCTCTTTGCATTAAAGGTAAGAAAGAATCTAGTTGATGAAAGAGTGTTTGACTTTCGGGTAGTGAAGATGAAGAGTATGCCATGGCGGAAGAGACTTTAGAAATTTTTAAGAGAAGAGGTGATTCGTGAGACAACTCGAAACAAGAGCAAAAAGACGTTCCAAAGACAGTCGTGATGACCCAAGACCGCTCTTGGCCTAAAAATGATAGAAATTGTTTTTAGAATGCGGGTGACTCCGAATCATCGTATTGGAGAATGTCCAAAACCATCTGAAAAGGACAGAACCAAAGAGCCTTAGCCTTTGTCGGAGGTTCTATGGAGCGTAGCGGTGATGAAGATGATGAGAAGGTCAAAGACGAAACCATGTTTGTAGTTATGCTCAAGTGAGGTATGTTCCGAATCCTCTTACTTTAGTGATGAAAACTCATCAATTGATGATATAACTTTAGACAATGAATATGATAAATTATGTAAAATGAGTCTAAAGATAATCACTAAAAACAAAAGACTAAAAGCCACAAGAAATAATTTAGAAAATAAGTTCTTAGAGACTAAAAGATAAATTATCCATTATTCGGAAAAACAAGGGAGTAGTTGATCTCGATTGTTGCAGTGTGTCATGTACTCAAAATTGAGAATGAAAAACTCAAAGATGAATCCACTAGATTAAATAAATTTGAAAAGAGTACACTTGCTTGAATGAAATGCTAAGAAATCAAAAACCCTCCGGTGATAAATTAGGTTTAGGGTTTAATTCATTTGAAGCATCATCTAGTGGACAAAAGGAAATAAATTTTGTAAAAAAACTCGAAAAGGCGACCTCTGATGGACGGTCCCTTAATAGGGACGGACCCATTAACAAGGGGCGGCCTCCTTAATGTTCTCAAAAGCGGCCCCCAAAAGAAATAAGGGACCGCCACCAGACGACACCAATATCTGAGAAAGGTTTCTTTTCAAAAATTCTATTTTGGGTCCTTAGACCAAAAAATAATTGTAAACAAAGATTAATGTTCCTGGTAGTAGCTAGTGGCAGTATGAAGTCAATCCAATTTTAATAAACCATTGTCAAACCCGGAGTTGGAATTTCAAACAAAACTTTAGATCAAAAACTCCGCCTCCTAGAAGAGTCAATATATAATTATTCACGTCCTTAAAACTCCGACAAACTTTATGAAGACATTGTTGTCATCAAAAACCAACCTCATGGCCTTTCTGTAACTCTGGAACAACTTGCCACGAACAAGTTAATGCCATGGGAATTGTGTCTTCCATTCTCACATTACTAACCAATTGCATCATAATGCAAGGGATGTTTAGGCACAACAACTTTGGACCAGAGATATTGGGGATCACAAATGTTTGAGTTTTATTGTCTTATTTAAATAGATATGCTTGGAGTCGACTTGAAACCCAATGAATGGATCCAAGGATAGGCGGATGCACTCCAAACAAATGACGGTAACCAGAAAGTGCTTCTCCACTTACAAGGCATACAGAATGGAGGGTAATGTTGTTGTTTGGTAGTAATCTTCGCATTGGTGAACTTCATTGGCAAAGGTATACGATTTCTAATGACTCTCTCAAAAATAGATAATGTAGAACTGTTGATAACTTAGTTAGATTTAACTTGCTGTATATAGGACAAATATGTAGACATTATAAGTGTGAAGTAACTTCCTTCTTCCTGACATGATAAGTGACAATTCACAAGGAAGTAAAGTCATAGTTAGAGGGTACTGGACAGAACAGGATTATACGTTATATGATGTTTGAATTAAGTCCTAAGGATCACAATTTGCTTCTAGCAACGATTGATGAATATTCCACTTTTGGGTCATAGGACGATTATGTCACGCGAATTATGCGTTCTCATTCAATCGTTAGCCTCTAAAGAATTAGTTAGAAACTTTATAGATTAAGTTGTATCAACATTTTTGTGTGTAGCAAAATTGGAAAACAAGCTCACGCTAGTCACAAAGCTAAGAAAACAATTTAGTCTCAACGACTAGATGCTTAGAACTTCTCCACATGGATCTTTTTGGTCCATCCTCCGTAAGGAGTTACGGAGGAAACCGTTACACCTTAGTCATAGTAGATGACTACTCTAGGTATACTTGGACTAGATTCCTTAAGGATAAAATGGAAGCCTTCGATCAATTCGAATTTTTTAGTAAGAAAATCCAAAATCAACTAGGATGTACAATAGTGTCAATAAGAACCGATCACGGTAGAGAATTTGATAATAAAGTGCAGTTTGGAGAATATTGTGATACCAACGGTATTACTCATAACTTCTCGGCTCCACGCACTCCTCAATCAAATGGTGACGTGGTTGAAAGGAAAAATAGGACACTTCAAGAATGAGTAAACTAATTGAACGAACAATCATTACCTCCATAAGTTTTGTGTAATGCGTAGATATTCAACAGTATATACTTATCCGATTTATAATTAGAACCACTCATGGAAAAACACCCTTATGAAAATCTTGAGAGGTTGTAGGAAACTTACTTCTTGATTATTTTTAGAGTGTTTGGAAGCAAGTGCTTCATCCACAAACATAAAGTAGTACTTACAAGTTTGACCCAAATGTCTACGAAGGTGTCTTTTAGGTTACTCCTTAATAGTAAAGCCTATATCATCTTAATAAACACATAGAAAAATCGAAGAATCTACCTCATACGTGACATTCAACTGAAACTCCTCCAACTGCTAGACATCACCCTTGGCTGGATGATGACTAGATTGTAACACCATCCAAATGGGTCGCACGCGGCAATAAGGATTCCGGGGCATGTTACTTCAAGATAAACAGCACACCGATATATATAAGAACAACACAAATTCGTTTAAACTTGATACATTGGATTTAAATAAATAAGACATTTTAAAATGCTTATAGCTTTTCTTGTTCTTGTTTATATTACAAAAGACAAATATATTTTTTTCCTCAAAACATGTTGACACATAAGTCTTTAACTGTACAATCCAAAACATTATCCAATGCATCCTTGGCATCTCGTGCCTAATGACCTCCTGAAAACATTGCTTAAAACGTCAACAAAATTGTTGGTGAATTCATAGGTTTAAGTATTTAAATTATGCAGGACCGCAAGATTTTCCCGTGATGTTACAACAGATGCCAACAATCACAAAACCAGATTACTGTTGCACTAAGCTCATGACACCGAAGCTCAACCTATATTTGCTATTTTAGCAGTTATTTTCACCGTACATATGTGGTACCGATACATCAAAGGTCCCGACATGGTCAACGTTCGTTCCCAGTGATAGCTAATCACCCAAACGGGGAGGTTAATCCCAATAGATCTATTTATCTCATTCGCGCTCACATAATGTAATTAGCAACTACATCTATGCAATTGACAGTTCATGATAATGGGCTCAGGAGGGTTATTGCTACTTAGGCAACACATAATCAATATACTTTCAACACTTGCGTCCAATTTATAAAACAAAGCATGTTCTCACCCCAAATAATAATAAATCAGTAAAACTGTAAAAAGTGGGGCTATGAACTCACCTTGAGTACAGATAGCTCAATTAATCTCAGATAAAACGTCACACAAGACGATAAATGCAACCTATTTAAATTAAGGCTGTATAAGTACTGAGTACTTTTTTTACATCCGATATAATCTTATAGTTTTCATTATACTATCGTTCGGGCTTTCATAAATAAAGTAGGTCATGACATGACGTCCGAGGAGTTTAGGACACTATATTAAATCGTTAAGCAACAACTCATCGTTACGCCATCGAAGAGGCCTCCTCATTATGAAACTCCCTAGTTAATATTGCACTTTGATAACCTACTCAAATATTTTTATAGCATAATCACCGACTAATCGTTTTTAGTAAAAATAGTATTTATAAAGTGAAAACGTTTTATAAATATTACTTTTCGTTAAATAAAATATGCCTAGATTGGTCGTTTTAAAATCCGTTGCTCGCGTTTTCTTACGTCCAGTCTTCGTAGTAAGACGAGCGTATCAAAATTTTACATTTAATAGTTTTAGAATTTCCTGTGATGAATAGTAAATTTACTGTTCACAACAGCTCCTTTGTCGTTTTAGAGCTTTAATTAGCGTAAACTCGTACATGCGATAACTTATTCGTTTTACTCGATTTTAGTGATTTCCTTCGAGAAATACGTTTCCTGTTTATTAAAAGATTTATTATATTTTATAAAAATAAATCCATCTGGATGAATAGTGCTTTTTACTGTTCATTAGTTTATAAAATTACTTTATAACTTAATTATCGAAAATGGTTAATTTGCTCGTTTTATTAGTCCGTTTTTTGAACGATTCTTGGTGTACGATCTCGTAATCAAAAGTTATATCATTTTTTTAGGTGTTTTAAACGCAACCCACTGCCTCTAATGAATAGTAACTTTTTATTAAATAGTTTTGTATAAATAGGTATTTATAGATTGTAAACTGTTTTTTTACAGTATCTTTTTCGTTATTAGATCGGTTTTTCAAGTTTCTTATCATTTTAGAATCGTCAAGTGGCGTATTATAAACTTTAAAATGCTTCAAAAGCTACTGCCTAAGATTCGAATTATCAGCCTCCATAATGTATTTGTGATGTTTAACTTTATATAAACTCTGTTTTATGTAATTAATTAAGTTAGTATGTTTACTATAAAAACTGGCTTATTACCATATTTTCATATGTTGAAGGTACTTAATAATAAAGTCAATAATATCATCCCTAGGCCTTATAATTTCATTGTAAACAAGTTCAACCTTTTACTTTCCTTTATTGTTCAACATGTGAAGTTTAAGAAAACCATTATTTAACCTCTAATTAGCGCTTTAAACATGGTTTTATACTTAAACTATAATGTTAACATACTTTTCTATTTACTTTTCCATGTTATTTATAACATTTAGGACAGGAAGAATAAGTGTAGAAATGATTAACTTAAAATACAAATCCATTTATTCATTTAAAAGTCAATTAGTGTGTGATTATGGATATATTGAAACATGTAATACATAAAATCATAAGAAAGCGAAAAGTATAAAGGATTTAGAAAACCTTAGTGATGTGTAAGGAGATGAGATATAAGTTCTAAACCCGTGTTTAGATTAAAATCAAGCTCTTCAAGCTCTAGTAACCCAGATTAGGTTTCCAAAACCCTAATCTTTCCTTTTTCTTCTTATTACTTGAAAATGATGAACCAATGCTTCCCAACACCTTAGAATACCTTAAGTATGTTGTGTATAGGGTTGTATATACTTAGAAAATCAAAGTGTGAATTTTGTTTGGTGGCCAAAAGTTGCCGTGGGTTTTGGAGTGAGCAAGGAAGAGAGAAAATGAAATTTTTGTGTTAAGTATAAAGAGTATGCAACTTACTCATGCATGCATGCCTATTTATAGTATAAATATCTTGCTAACCAAACCCTAGTTACTTTCTAACCCTAGTTAAGTTAGCATGACAAGTTGGAAAAAAATGTGTAAGAGTTACTTTATAAATATCTATATAATATCTAGATATTATTACAACTTGTAAACTCTTAGTTTTATTTTCTAAAATTCGGCATAATATGTATATATGTGATGTTATTTTAATTATTTTGAGTATTGGGTATAATCGTGGGTATTCGTTTAGGCGTAGTTAGGTTTTAGAACTTCCGGGTATGCCTAAACGTATTTTATTATGAAACGTAAGAATTTTACGTAGCCAATAAAAATAAGATGAACAAAGTTATTTATTATTCTCATAATAATCATATAACACTTGCTTGATGTAAACATTTAATTGTTTAATGCCCGTTTACATTGTATGATCATTTTCAGTTTACGCGATTTAACTTAAAGTTTACGGTTTAAGAGCAAACGCATAAAACCCTAAAAATAAATTATGAATTTCATAATGTCATACAATGACCTAAAATACGAGGTGTTATAGTCTCCCCCCGTTAAATGAGCCTTGTCCTCAAGGCTTATCACACAGCACTTGACGACGGTGCAGTCTTGGTGAAGAGGTGTGGATATTTCTTCTTGAATTGATCTTCACGTTCCCATGTAAACTCAGGACCTCTCTTGGAGTTCCATCGAACCTTGACTAATGGATACGGCTGGTACCCCTCCGGGGGGGGTCACTTCATCGTTTAACTTCACGATCTGTGATCTCTATCGGTTCCTCGACAAACTGAAGCTTGTCATTAAAGTAAAGTCCATCCAATGGAACGGCTAAAGGTTCGTCAGCATAACACTTCTTCAAGTTGGACACGTGAAATGTATTATGAAACTCTGCTCATGTCTCCTCAGGAAGCTCGAGCTTGTATGCAATCGTCTCCACCCTTTTTATTACCTTGTAAAATGTCCAACAAACTGGGATTTCATTTCCCTCGTTTGCCAAAACGTACAACCCCTTTCAAGGCGAAACGTTGGCATCACTTTATCTGCCAACCTCAAAACTCCATGGCTTCATGCTTCAATCAGCGTAGCTCTTTGTCTATCACTGAGCAGCTTGCATCCTTTGTTTAATTGAAATGATTTTTCAGTAGTCTTTCTACTATCTCTGGTACCGGTGAGTTGATACTTCTCCAACTTCAGCCAAACAAACAGTGCGCAGCGACATTTTCTACCGTAAAGTGCTCAAGGGTGCCAGCCCTGAATGCTAGCTATGATAACTGTTATTGTACGCGAAAACTCGGAACAATGGCAAATGTTTAACTCCAACCATTTCCAAGACGATCACACAAGCTCTAAGCCATATCTTCGAGGTTTGAATAGTTCTCTCGCTTTGTCGTCCGTCTTTTGCGGATGAGTATGACCGTACTATTTCAAAATCTTTGTAACCAAAGCTTTCTGAAGCGACTCCAGAAATTCGGATGCGAACCTATAGGGTCACGCATCACAAATGATCGAGACTGGTATTCCATGTCTTGTTACTACTTCTTTCAGGTTACATTCTTAGCTAGTTTCTTTTTCACCCAGCGGGTCAGTTTACTTTCATGGGTATAAAGATTGCCTGACTTTGTAAGACGTTCAAGTCACAAATTACCAAATGGTGTCATACCCTGTGTGAAGGACCTAGGAGTGCTTTGTGACAAAATCCATCGTGTATTGTCCACTTTCCATTGAGGTATCTGGGTTGTTAGCAAACAAACTCCGATTGCCTCTGATGTATCGGCACTTAACGCTTAGCACAGTGGTCAAGCACTTCATTTGTAACATAGGTGGCTGATTCAGCTTTCATATTGGGCCACCAATATTGCCTCTTTACTCTTGGACATTTTCTCGGAACCTGGTGGATAGAATACTTAGATTTTGTTGGGATGTGCCATGATACAGTCCGTAAATTCACGCCTCATAACAACGGTTAGTAACCTACTCTGCCATTGAGGCTAGGGCCTTTTCTCTTCATCCGTACGAGGTAGGTTCACAACTTTTCTGATCTAATTGCCTCTGGAATATTTAGCATTTTCTTTTAATCAGCCATACCTCCAACATCTTCGTTCTTGATGTTTTCTGGTTTCCGTGCTTCAGTCTGGAAGCATTTAAGATTGCTTTGTAAGATCCAGCCTAAATAGTCACGACTTAAAGCTCGAACTCTTAACGGTGGATCGTTCTTTCCTGCTCAAAGCTCCAGCCCAACGACATTTGCCTTCCCTGGGTGATACGGAATATCGCCAATCGTAATCACTCAGCAACTCTACCCATTGGCGTTGTCTCATGTTCATTCCTTCTGATTAAGAAGATGTTGTAGAACTATTATGATCATGTGAACACCGTCCAATTTGGTACCATAAGATAGTGTCTACAAATTCTTCAGTGGCAAACACTACTGCTCCAAGTTTAGATATGGTAGTGTTGTTTTTCTCATGGATCACTTTAAATGGCTGTGATGCATGAGAAATCAACCTTTTTCTTTGCTTCATCCAGCGCCCAAACCTTCTTTGAAGCATCGCAGTATACGATAAATCTTCACTTCCTTCGGGGTAAAGCCAGAATTGGTGCACTACACAACTTCTGCCTTCAATACTGGAACGCTGCTCTTGTTTGTCACACCCACTCAAACTTGACCTTATTTTGAGTGGGGAGCTTTTAGTCATTGGTTTGGCAATCTTTGAAACCTTCAATGAATCACACGATAATACCCAGCAAGACCTAAAACTGAGAATCTCGTTGGTGTTTTAGGAGATCGCCCAATCATTTTAAACGGATTCGATTTGGCTGGATCTACGTTGAATGCCTTTTTATCAATCACGTGACCCGAGTGAACTGACTTGGGGAAAGCCAAAATCACACTTGGATAATTTTTGCATACAATCTCTTTCTTTAAACAATTACCCAATATATTATCTTTGGATGCCCTTCATGATCTTGCTTGCTCTTGGAATAGATCAATAATATCGTTTATAAAGACATAACAATTACGGTATTTGTCCAGAGAAGGTTTGCACACTCGGTTCATGAGGTCCATAAACACAGCAGGTGCGTTGGTCAAACCAAACGGCATAACCTGGAATTCATAATGTCCATATCGAGTTCTGAAGGCAGTCTTCGAGACGTCTTCCTCTCGAACCTTCCATATTGGTGTATAACCGACTCTAGGTCGAATCTATCGAGTAGACACTCGACCCTTGAAGTGGTCAGTTAAGTCATCAATTCTTGGTAGTGGATAACGTTCTTCACCTGTTTAGTTTGTTAGTTCCCCGATAATCTTATGCACATCAGTAACGATCCATCTTTTTCTTGACGAATTTAGAACTGGAGTCCACATGGGACAAACTAGGTCTTATAAGCTTTGTCGGAAAGCTCTTGTAGTTGATCCGCCCAAATTCTTTCTATTTCTTGATTGGGGCCAATCGATAAGGTGCCCGTGCTACAGGTGCAGCACCAGGTACTAGATCGATATGAAATTCCACTTGTCTGGTAGGTGGAAGGCCTGGCAAGTCCTCGGGAAATACTTCGGGAAAATTTTTGACGATCGGTACCTCTTCCAGTTGCTTCTTCTTCGACTTGTCTCCAGTCTCCTTGACGGTAATATGTGCCAAAAAGATGTGACATCCTTGTAGCAGATACTTCTGGGCCTTGGTGCACGAGATGATGTTTAATCGAGTCCCGCGTTTATTTCTACTTCCGTCTCCATGAAAAATTAAGATTTCGCTCCCGAAAGGAATACGAACGATCTTCTTAGCACAGTCAATAACGGCTTGGTTTTCGTCCAACAGTCCCATGCCAATTATGACGTCTATAAGTACCCATCTTCAACAGGCATTAGGTCGCGTGATGAAACGGATGATTCAGAAAATTTAACGTTTGCAACCCTAGTTACAGTAATTACCGTATTTACCAAATTATTTTCTACAATCAGCTATAATTCAACGTTATAACCATGATCTAATGTAGTGGGGGCTATATTAATCAAATTGCTAAATTGAGTAGACACGAAACTTCTATCTGCACCAGTATCAAATAAAATGGAAGCACAACGGTTGTTTAGGAGAAACGTACCCGTCACAACGTTGTTGTCTGGGTTTTGCCCTGCGACTCCCACTGCATAAGCCCTGGCTACACCGCTACCATTTCCCTGATTTTTGTTCCTCCACTGGGGGCAGTTGTTTCTGAAGTGGCCTGGAGCCCCACACTCGAAGCAAACGATGGCATTTGTATTTGTCCCTTGGGCTCTCGGGTTGTTGTTGTTACGGTTGTTGTTGTTATTGTTATTGCGGTTGTTGTTGTTTGCAGTCGTAGGCCGGCTCCTACAGTCCTTGGCCAGGTGGCCAAGTTTCCTGCAGTTAGTGCATTTTGGTGTACAAGGACCGTGATGGTTGAAGTTACACTTGGGACATCGAGGTTTAGTCCCCTCATATGGTTTCCTGTCACCATTCCCGGCAGCATAAGCCCTGCCTGTATTCTGCCTTTTGTTTGGTTGTTGGTTTTGGTTATTTCGAGGAGTGTCTTCCAACTTCCTCTTATTTTCTGTCTGCCTCTCAGCCAAAGTGTTAATCCTCCTTTCCATCAAGCCAGTTGCCATCTCAATAGCCTCCTGCATGGTCTTTGGCTTCGATGCCACAACACTTGAGTAAATCAGGTCGGGCATCCCACCGACATACTTTTCTATTTTGTCAGTCTCTTCAGGGAACATCCTGTTACACAGCAATGCTAGCTCCTGGAAGCGTTGGTTGTAGGCTACTACATCGGTGCCTTGTACTTTTAGGTTCCACATTTCTGCCTCAATCTTCTTGATTTCATTCCTCGGACAATATTTAGTTGTCATCTTCTTCTTCAAGTCAGACCACGTCATTGCATACGCAACATCATTAGTCACTGTCCTAGCATGTGAGTTCCACCATGTTAGAGCAGTTCCCATAAGAGTACAAGTGGCAAACTTCACTTGATTCTCCACGATGCAGTTACTTATGCGAAACACGGTTTCCATCCTCTCAAACCACTGGGTCAAGTCGACCACTCCTTCTGTGCCCCTGAAGAATAAGGGTTGACATTTCATGAAGTCTTGATATGTGCACTCCCGAACAGTGCGTTCATTCCTTCTCACCCCTGTTCCCGAGGTATGGCTATCGTCGCCATTTCGGGTCGTAGCACGTGCCGCCAACACAGCAGTGACACCCTCGTCGATCATGGCCTGAAGTTGGGCACCGGTGACCGAAGTGGTGGTAGTAGGGTCTGCGACTGGTGGGGGAGTTGTACCTGGATTTAACCTCGTGGGCCTTCCTCTTGGTGCCATTTTTCTTAAATCATAAGAAAACATAATACCCGTTAGATTTCAAAAATCTTAACCATAACCCGATGTATACATAATGAATAAAACGAGATCATAACACATGGTGAAATACACAACAATATTGAAATTAACAAATCGACATTCATTCACAATAAATTCGATTTCATATAAAACATAATCCAACCTTTTCATATATAACTTGGGAAAATAATACATGATTGGTTTAAATACAAACGATCACAACACTTAGGTTACAAGACAAAATAACCTAAAGCCATACTAGCCGAGATATACTCGTAATACTTAGTAGGCTGTACAAAGTAGCCGATACATGAACAAAAGATCTAAACAGAGTAGCTAGACAAAACAAAAGATCTATACAGTCTGCTAGCTGGGAATAACCCATAATACTTAACAGACTGTACAGTAGCTACAATCATAACCCAGTCTAAGAACTGCTACTGGCCTCCTCTGGTAGCTCTGGCTCTGCAGGATCCTTAGCAGGTCCCTGCTGTCTCTGTAGCTCGGTCATCTGAGCCTTGAGGCTCTTCACTATCTTTAGGGTCTCTGCTAACTGCCTCTGCCTCCGATAGTCTGCTTTCAGCAGCTCTGAAATCACTGTCTGTCTCCTCTGGTCTGCTGCCCGTAACTCAACGATCTCAGACTGCTGAGCCATGACCGTAGTCCGCAGTGACATGCCCTCAGAATGTACCTGATCACAGGCATCCATCGACCGTGCCCAAGCGGCACGCGATAATCTGGCCTCCTCCTCTATCAGAAGGGCAGTGCGTCTGTGGAAGGGCCTATCAGCCTATCCCTGTACACATGTTGACTCATGGGTCTAAGTTAAAGCCTCGGTCATGTCGTGCATCATCCAGATAGAATATATGATCTCATCCTCCTGGTCAACAGTAGTATACCAATCAGTACTTCTCTGTTTACCCCCTCTGGCGTGGTCGGTATTTGCAATCTCCTGGATGGCTCTTCAAGGTCTTCCTATTGTATCCGTAATACCACATGCAACTCTCTAGGTCGTCTGGCGTCCTTGGTGCAGGCATTAAACATATCAGCATAATCCATAAAAGTTTGCCCTAGATGTGGCACGGTCCAACATGCCTAGCAGTACCAGCGGCCGAACTCTCCCGACTCGTAATCAGGACCAGGAGTAGTACGTACTACGGCCCCTCTTACACAAAGCGGTTAGTTAAAACAAAATCTCAGGCATCACCGTCTCATGAAAGGAGTTGGTAGGTGCATCTTTCTTGTCTAATCTAGCAGATCGGCGATCCCAGGAGATCCCTCAAACATATCGTAGTGCTATTGGGTGGTGGTTGATGGTATTTGTATTGGGCGGATGAGGGTATCTGAGGAAAGTGGTGATGAGCTATGGGGAGAGGTGATGGTGGAGGGAGTAGGTAAGAGCTAACAATCTTCAGCAAACTTCATCGGAGGAGGAACGGTTGTCGGGCGCCTTGGGGTCGGTTTGGACATCCTAGCCATGCGCGAATAACTAAGGTATGGGATCCGGTCAGCTTGAATAAGCAACAGCTGATAGGGTCGGCAGGAGCTTAGTGCTCCTCCTACCCTCTGGCATCATCTCATCATCATGTCATAGTCAGATGGACTCCTTCATCATCCCTTGTCCGTCTCCTCTGTCAGCTAGGTATAGTCGGCTGGATCTCCTTAGGATCCTTCCTCGTCACTCCTTCCTCTGGATCCTCCTCAGGATGGACTCAAGAATGTTTCACGGTGACTCAGTATTAGGTTGAGGCGAGAAGAAGCAGAGCAACAGGCAATGGCTTGCATCTCAGCGGTTGGGGACTTCGTCCTATGGTAAACGAACTCCGGGTAAACAGGCTCCAGAACAAATGGTACATAGATAGGTTTGAAGGTGGTGCCTGCACTGGCTACCTCAGGGCCAGGCAACAGGCAACGTTAATATGGAGACGGTGGATCCAGAAAAAATAGGTCCTTCGGCTCCTGGTGATCACTATGTCAGATAGGTCCTTCTTTTGGAGCTAGGTATCTCAGTTTATTGTAACCTGATAGATTATTCCGAATCGACCATGCTCGAACTGGAATAAATCAAAGGTGACTTATATTAAGTATTATTAATATAAGACTATTATTCTTATATACATAATGTATTATAAACACGTTATATCAATTATTGCATGTATATAGGCCTAATACCGAACTTTAATGACAATTTGTATATGAATACTCGTTAAAAAAACCCTTTTGTATGTATGCAATGTTTGACAACGGTAATTGTCCAGCAAAAACCATTTTGACCTGGTTCTATATAAACCTTGGCTCTTGATTACATCTGTATCACCCCCAAATTGGGTCCGCAGCGGAAATAGGTTTCGGGGCGTGTTACTTCAAGATAAACAGCACTAAGATATATAAGAACGTCCGCAAAAACAAAGTCGTTTTTTAAATTGATACATTGGATTTATTATTAAGACATAATCACAAAAAGCATAAAGCTTTACCTTACTTCCTTGTTTAATATTATACAGACAACAATTACCTTTTCACAAAATATGTTGTAACATAATCTTTAAAGTGTTGCAATCCCAAATGTAATTCCAATGAATCATTTTGGCACCTCGTGCCTATTGACCTCTTGAAAACATTGCTTAAAACGTCAACAAAAATGTTGGTGAATTCATAGGTTTATGTATTTAAATTATGCAGGACCGCAAGACTTTCCCGTGATGTTACAACATATGCCAACAATCACAAAACAGAAAATCGTTACACTAAGCTCATGACAACTTGAAGCTCATACCTATATTTGCATTATTCTTTAGCAGTTATTTTGCCGTTACAGATGTTGTAACCACGCAAACATCCAAGTCCGGACATGTTCAAAGTTCGTTCCAGTGATTGGCTACATCATCCAAACTGGGCGAGGTTAATCCCAATGATTCATTTTTATAACATTGCGCTCACATAATCGAAATTAACAACTACATCTATGCAATTGACAGTTCATGATAATGGGCTCAGGAGGGTTATCGCTACTTAGGCAAACACATAATCAATATACTTTAAACACTTGCGTCCAATTTATAAAACAAAGCATGTTTCCACCCCAAATAATAGTAAATCAGTAAAACTGTAAAAGTGGGGCTATGAACTCACCTTGAGTACAGATAGTCCAAATAATCACAGATAAAACGTCACGCAAGACTTTAGACTGCAACCCTATTTAAAATTTAAGGTCGTATAAGTTACCCGAGTACTTTTAATTAACTAACATTGGAATATAATCTTATTGTTGTTATATCGTACTATGTTCGGGCTTTCATAATTAAAGAGGTATGACATGGGATCGGTCTACGGTGGAGTTAGGACACTTTAAAATCCGTAATCCAAACACTCGTTCGTCGATACGCCATCCGAAGAGGCCTCATTATGAAACTCCCTAGTATTATAGCACTTTGATAACCACTCAAAATTCTATATAGCATAATCACCGACTAATCGTTTTAGTAAAATAATATTTATAAAGTGAAAACGTTTATAAATATACTTTTCGTAAAAATGACCTAATTTGGTCGTTTTAAGCCCGTTGCTCGCGTTTCTTATGTCCACGTCTTCGTAGTAAGACGAGTGATCAATATTTATTACTTTTTTTAAGTTTTCTAAGATTATGGAGTGAATAGAATTTTACTGTTTCACAAAAGCTAGTTTGGCGTTTTTAGTCTTTAATTAGCTGGTCGTAAACTTGTAATCGTAATTAAAAATTATGTCGTTTTAATCCCGATTTTAGTGATTCCTTCGAGTACGTCTTTGTTATTAAAAGATGTATTATATTTTATAAAGTTAATCCCACTGATGAATAGTGCTTTTTACTGTTCATAGTTTATAAAATACTTTTTATAAACTGAATTAATCCGTAACGTCATAGTTTATTCGATATTGTTCCGTTTTTAGCGACTTCTTTCGAGTACGGTCTCGTTTATTAAAGTTATATCTTATTTTAGATGTTTTTAAAAATATTAGTTTCTTTAATGAATCGTAAATTTATAAAAATAGTTTTATGCAAAGTATTTATAGTCGTATAACTCGTTAAATTTACGTATCTTTTTCGTTTTATAATCGGTTTTTTCGAGTTTCTCTACATTTTGGAATCGTTACGAGACGTATTATTATTTATTTTGATAAAACCCACTATATGAGTCTTCGGATTCAAAAACAGCCCCTAAGTATTTCTTGTGTTAAATCTTTTTATAAAACCATCTTTTATGGTATTATTTAATTTAGTAGTTTTACATTTACAAACTCCTAATAGCTAATTTATTAACATATGTAATACTTTATAATAATGTCCAAGTTCATCCATAGTCCTTATAAAATTTATGTAAACAAGTTTAACATTTTTAATTTCATTACTTTCACATGTGAAAGATTAAGGAAAACTTATAAAACCCTAATTTAACCTAAAACATGTTTTACTTAACCATATGTTATACATGCTTTTACTTTCATTTTTCCATGTTATACTATAACCCATATGACATAAGAATAAGTGCATTATAATTCATAAAATATAAGTGGAAAAACTCATTTTACATATTTAAAAGTATTAGTGATGATTATAGCCATAATTAACATATAACTCTAAAATACATAATAAAATAAAGTATGAAGGGAATTTGGAAGACCTTAGGGATGATGTATGAGATGTTGAAATGAATGCTAAACCAGTGTTTTAGACTCAAAACCAAAGCTTCAAGCTTATATAAACCCTGATTAGGTTTGTGCAACCCTAATCTTTCATACTTGTTTAAAACCCTTTCAGAGCTTAATCAAACCCTTCAATTCATTCATTTAGGATTACCTTAAGTTATTGATATGTAACACTTATTATGGTGAAAGAAAATCAAAGTAAAGTATGGGATTGTGTATCAATGGGGTTTTGGAGCGTTGGGTTAGCGAGGAGGAGACAAAGAGATGGGTTTTTTTTGTGATTTTTGTTAAGTTTTTATGAAAGATAGAGTGCAATGATTGCTAATTTATAGTGATAAATATCCTAATTAACCTAACCTTGGTCACTTTTATACACCTTGCACAAGGTTAATTAGCCAAGTGGTTCATGGTGTGTAAGAGTTGGTTCCCTATGATCTTTCTTAACTTAGATATTTTTAGCAAGTTGATATCTCTTGGTCCTATCTTGAAAATTTTGCCACATATACATATATGTGATGTTATATTGATTATTTTGTGTATTGGGTATAATCGTGGGTATTTGTTTAAGTGTAGTTAGGTTTTGGTGCTTCCGGGAATTGCCGTACAACGCGGGTTTTTTTCGCGAAGTATGCATTTTAACGTAGCTCAATAAAAAAAAAGATGAACAAGTTATTAATTATCCTTATAATATCCATATAACCTTGCTTGATGTAAACATTTAATCGTTATGACGTTTACCATTGAATGATCATTTTTAGCTAAGCGCATTTAAACGTAACAGATTCTTTATAACGAACGTGTACAATACTAAAAATAAATGGTGACTTTATTAACGTCGTACATTGTCCTAAAACACGAGGTGTTATAACATTGCAGTACAGTCCTACTTCTTTGACATCCAGCTGACTAACTTATCACCTAGGAATCGTATTCCTCCAGAAGTGCCTTTGCGAGTCATCAGGCAACCGCGACTGATCGGCTTCTGAAAAAGTGTTAGTTCAAAATCCAGGAACCATTCGGGGATACCAGAGTCCCATGTGAATGGTACCTCTTATGTAACGAAGATCTCTTTAACCTCTTTGAGGTGTTTTTCAGTCGGTCGCTTGATATCTTGCACAATAACTTACAGCTTGCACAATGTATGGTCTACTAGCGGGGGAAATTGTTCAGATACATGAGTGACCAATTTTGCTACGGTGTCAGTTTGGTTTTTTTACGGGTTCACCACTAAGTCTGCATCTAATTTAGGTTTAGTAGCCATTAGTGTACCAATGCTTTGTCCTTTTTCCATATCATGTTTTTTAGAATTCTAGAGTGACTTGGCCTGATTGAATTGAAAATACCGCGTGGGGCTTTGGTGGATTTGAGACTAGTCCTAAAAAAGAATTTAATTTCCCCCCATTAAGTGGACCTTCTCAAATCTACCCCGTGCATTTAATTTTTCAATACGTTTTGATAATTTAGGGTTTGTGGAACCAAAATAATGTTATCAACGTTAAATCTGCACAATGTAGAATGGCATCCCCGTATTTTTTATTGTGAATAAGGTCGGGTCAATGATACCTTTAAGTAAAACCATTTGGGAATCTGAATTTTGAGTGAGGTCATCATTTATTAGGCTCTCCGAGCTTGTTTTAAATCATTTAGAGCTTTCCTTTGACGGTAACTTTTGTTGGATGATCAGGGTTCACGAATCCATCTGGTTGTGTAACATAAACCTCCTCTTCATACTGGACCATTAAGAAAATGTCGTTTTTCAACTTCCCATTTGATAAGTGGATAACAGACTTGTGTGACAGCAATTATGCGACAAAAATCCAGACAAGCCTCCAAGCGAAGCAATTGGAGCCAAATGATTCTTCGAAATCAATACCATCTTCCTGAGCATAAACCCTTTGCTACATGTCGTGCTTTGCTTGTTGGATTATAATTTGGTCTTCATCCTTTTTGTTTTTTCCAGTACCACTTTAGCTTGATTACCGTTTCTTGACAATAGGTTTGTCACCGAGTTCCCAGAATTGTAGTCTGTCAAATCTGATGAAGTTCTTTCCTGCAATTGCTTCTATCTTGCAGGTATCAGCCATTGCTTCCTTAATGTTTTTCGGTTCAACAATACTCACAGTGAGTGCGAACATACACATTTCAGGATCTGTTGCAAGTTGTCGTCTTGTTTGCACTGGCTTGGATGGATTTCTACGAACTTTAGTTAACGGGTGATCTTTTGTCCATCAGTATTCTGAATCTTGAGGTTGATTGAAGGTATGCACATTTGAATTACCAATATTGCGTTAAGGGAAGACTAAGATTGTTCGTTTGTAATGTGTACAGAAAGGATTGGTAAATTCTGCTTGTTTATCGTTGGGTTTTCCTCTGCATGAAACATAGTGTTTGAGTTGTCGGTTCTGATGTAGGGTGAATATTCGTTGAAGGGTGTGTGTCTTGTTGGAGCAGAATTATCGGTGGGAGAAGATGACTTGTTGACAATAACATCATGAGAAGTACTTCTTGAAAAATTCATTCATACAAAGGGATCCGAAAAAGAAGATCCAACTCTTGTTGTGATGGAACTGTTGTATCCCGATGAATGAGCAGATATAACATTTTGTAGTTCTGGGGCCGGGCGTCTAGGTTGTAATAATCTGACGCCTTTTGTCGTTGGGGTTCGATGGCCTGTAGTTGTCCATTAGCAAGAACATGACCGTCTCTGACCTTCCTACTTTGATCTCATCAAATCTGAGATGGATGGATTCAACTATCAACCTTGTTCTCTTGTTGTAGACACGATATCCCTTTTGGATGAGTGGGAGTTTTCCAACCTCAATATGCACACGGATCCCTTTTTTCTTTCATCTTATCCAAGTTCTTACCATCTCTGGTTAGGTAACTATTGAAACCAAAGTTTGAAGGTAGTTTTGTTGATGGGTTTTCTTGTCATTAATGATGTGATATGCCGTTTTCTCATGAGTTGGGATGATGATTGATATGTTTTGAGTAAAGCATGCGGTTGCAATTGCTTCAGCCCAAAAGAATAAAGGAAGTTTAGAAGCCGAAAGCATCGTTCGAGCAGCCTCTAACGAGAGTGCGTGTTTCATCTTTAAACAACACGCCGTTCTGTTTCAGGTGTTCGAGGTAGTTTAGAAGTATTGATGCTTCAAATTCCTTATTCTTTAAAGAATGACATTAAGTGTCTTGTTTAAGAAAATTGTGTACCCTCTGTCAGTAGAGAACAGAATTTACTGGGGACTTGTAGATTTCTTTGGTATCTTCGTGAGAAAGTTCTTTTTAAAACTTATGGTGTTCATCCTTGGAACGTAGAAAAGAGAGTCCAAGTGTATCTGTGAGTAGTAGTTGTCAGTCGAAGTTTACCAGAATACTATTTTCACATTTATGCTTGAACTCGAATCTGGACCACATTAGGTCCTTATGAAGCAATTTACAGTCACTTTCAGATCTTGGTTCAGAGAGAGGAAGGCGAGGGAGTGATGGACTCTGAAAGTGAGGGAGTGACGTGGAGAGTGATAGACAGGCTGACGAGGTATGTATTGCCGGGCGAGTAGGAGGCGAGGATAGCAGTAGGGGTGCGGTAGGGCAAAGGGAGGGTCAGAAAGGGAGGTAGGGTGCGCTCCTTTGACTTGAATGATCTTCGTTTGCTTTACTCATCTTCACAAGAGGGAATAACAATAGTTGATCCTTGATATACTTCAGTTTTGCGTAAACCAATCACTACATCTGTCTCTTGATAGTAAGTTGATGTAGTCGAAGTTGAGATTGAGAAAGTCTTCGGATGGCCATAAGCCATGTTTGAGTTGGGTGATTGCTTTAGCCATGAGACAGATGGAATTGATGAAGATTTTTCTTGAAGAGAAAATTATATAGAGATCAGTTTCCCACGATTTACCGGTTAGATGTCGTTTCCATGAACGATCTCTAACAAAACATGTTAGGATTTCTGAAATGACAACCTCCAAATTCCGCATCACAGAATTGACCAACCGAGGAAGAAAAGATTATTGTTTGATTCGAGACATTCAAGTTGTAAACCTTTGATTGTGATATTTCCTTGAACCAAAATCTCCATAACCAAGAATTTGGATCAAATTTGATCATTTCAAATACGAACGGTACTAAGTAATTTTCAACAAAAATTGCACAGCGAGATAGATTGCCCGTATGTGCTTTGTGCAATCCAGAGTTCAACATTGAATAGGATGAGTTGTATACAAATCTGCAATAGAATTAGAGGACGATGGAATACCTTGACAATTGGATCCTAAAGTGTTTGTGAGTTTAAAGACTTTAGTTATCCTAGATAATTATCTATGGAAAAACTGACTTTCTTAGTCAAACTTCTCGTTCCTACTTTATGTACCCATTTCTTTTTTTGTTAGGAACCCATGATATGCTGATGGGCATTGTTGTGCTATCCATCATTTCACGCCTTATTAGTCTTCTTATACAACATCCTATAGTAACTCTTTGAATTTGTGTTAGTTGGTTTATGATGCACACTGTTGTTCTTATGGGGTGTATGCAACAGATTTTGTTCGACTTGACTATTAGGTTTTTCTAGTACTAATAGGCACACGTTAGGCTTCTTAGTTCTAACAGTCACATGTCTTTCAAAACTTGGAAACCACAAGCTCATGATTCGAAAATTAAACACAATATTTTCCTACAAGAGAACAAACTCAACATTACATTCGAAGTTTCTGGAATTTAAATGTCATTTCCACGTAGTTCTAAGAACTTTGTTTGATTAGAGAATACTAGAAATCATAGGGTTGTTCTTCTACTTAGTCCTTCTTAAACTTCTCATGGACTAGTGTTTGGCACGACCCATTATCTTTCTTTTATTTGCTCCTAGGCATTGTGGTCTGCTAAAATGAGTTTTTTTTTTAGTTTTGTGAGCTAAATCATGCTAGATGTAGTTAAGTGAGGATTAGTATTCTAGGAAGTCTTGATTCAACTGTTGGGTGCTCTTATTTTAATCAAATTTGTGGTGGTACCTACTTGTAATTCGTTAATGCCTGGTTTAATCACATTTGTGTTTCTTATAGCTTGCTTTGCTGTTTGAGGCAAATTCTGTGGAGTGACTGGTTTTGATAAACCCTCTGACTCATTAGTTTTTAAAACCAACTTTTTCTTAGCAAAATATTTTCTCTTAAGAGAGTCTGAAAAAGGAGTTGGTTTTCCTGAAACTGATGGTTTTGGAATCCTTTGAGCATTTGGTTGTCGAACAACAGATGGTTTATCAAACTTAGTATCCACAGATTTTCCTTTGCATTTTTCAATGAGTTTCTTTAACTCACTTATTGCAATGTTCTTGTCTTGCAGTTGAGCTTTCAATATTGTATTTCAAAAAATATTTGGTTCAGTTCCTTTGAAATACCACTTTGCGCCTTATCTTTGCAACTGTGTCATTTTTCAGTTGTTCTTGACTTTCTTGTAAAGCAAATTTCTAAAAGAACAATGGAGGTTTTTCTAATTTGCCTAAACTCGGTAAAGGATTGTGTAAATCTTTTACTTAAAAATTTAGTTTGTTCATGAAAGCTTTTTAAAAGAAGTCACATTCCCTGATATATGAAGATATAATGCACTGCTAATTCAATGATCTCTTCTAAAATCAGATGAGATTGCTAATTTTGAAACACATAACATCTTTAGACAAACATTCTGCAAAAGGCATATCCATACATTGTTGGAAAATCTCTGCTTATCAGATTCATGTTCATCAAGTTCATCTTCAAGAGATTCAACATACTTTAAATCTGCATGCATTTCTTGCTTAAGTTCATGTACAAATGCGAAACTATCATTCTGAGTCTTAAGGGCAAGGGGCATCAAAATGTCTTAACTAGGATTTCCATATCTTGCGAGTTGGGTTACGACGATGAGAAGTCGTTTTGAATGTTTATCCGGCTTTGATTGACCAATCTTCCTTTCTGATGATTAATGTTATTTGTCATGGACATTATATGCTTGTCTACTTTTGCTCACTTATCTCGATTTAGAAACTGTAAGAATCTCATGTTTTTGAAAATATTTGGCTGTGTATTCACAAATGATTTTTCACATTTTTTTTCCTTATTTATTTTGCCTGTTGCGAAATGAATTTCATATTGTGGGTTGGGTGTTTTAAAAATTTCATAAAAGACTATTTAAAACTTTGTGTAGTCAAAGGCTTCAATAAGTCATTATTCAATTTTGATCCGACTCTCGTTATCAAGAGTCAGAGTCTTCTTTCACGATCAGGGGACGAGTCTGTCTCTGCAGGAATAAGATTGGTCATGTGGGATTGCATTAAAAACATGGTATCTCATTTTTGAAGCCTTTTTTGAGGTACCTTGGATTGGCAAAGCTCAGGCTTCCCCATCTACAATGTCCACCCACGCGGCTTTTGGGTTGCTGAACATATGAATGGTTTGGATTGCTTGACTCCGTTAGTTAATCAACTTTCATTTAAAAACTTTATCTTGGTTTTCCATTGAAATTATCTTTGTCAATATCTTTTTCTTCCTTAAGATATCAAATTCCGTTATTACCTTTGTTTTTCCTTGACAAGACCTTAGTAATGTGACTTGGTTTAAAATCAATAAGACACTGTTTGACTAACTCAGTCTTGTTTCTCTTTGACAACAGAAAATATTTCGTGGCTTTCAACTTTTAACCTTGCTTTTATGTCAATTTCTTTTTGAGCTACATAGTCCTAGAGCTTCATTTAACTTATGTTCAAGTTTGTCATTTAGTCAACTGTACATCATTAAAGGCATCTTGTACCTCTCAAACCAGTCTAGTTTAATTATTGAAAAAGTGCAACTAAGCAAACTATACCGAAATACTATAGATTCTTCCTAGAGTTCTACTAGTTTCCGTAAGAACAGATTTGCACTCAGTCAATTCTTGAGTCAATGTTGCATTTGCTTTCTTTAATTGCTTTTGAATCTTTTTTCTTTTCATCGACTATCAAGCTTTAATTTTATATAGCAATTAATATAGCAAGTGCAACACGCTATAATCACATTCTACACCTCATTTTGGTCATTCTGAATATCATTATCACACATATCCGGTTGAGTCAGGTGTAATTTTTTGAGGTGTGACATTACTGTCATCAGTTTCCACTGCACCATGTGCTAATAATGGGATTCAGATTGGTCACAAAATGGTTGTATAAGTCTATTGGCAAACACATTATATTCAGCATCGTATTATACCTTTTCCAATGGTTCAGTATCAGTTCTTGAGTCTGCATTAGGAACCTCCTGAATCTTTGCCATTGTAATCTGTAATGTGCTTCCAACTCTGTTCTTCATTCTCTTCATCGGGTCTGCTAGCCATTCAGATTGCTATGCTTGTATGGTGACACTTTCTCAGCTTGGTTACACTGCAACAATCTTTTCCTTGTGATACGTGGATGGAGTCTTTAAACCCGTTTTGGCTTTTGCATTCCTTACATAATGACCCAATTCCTTGCTGTTAAAACACTGGTTATCCCAGACTGTTGCACTACTGGTCCACCTATAGTTTCCCTAGCACCCAACAACATTCCACTGCCCTCTGATTCCCAACATGTCCAGTCTGGATGTCATCCTGTCACCTTTACCTTGGAGTAGTATCCACATTCTTGTTTCTGGTGTTTGAGGAAGTTCTGAGGTTGTTGTTGGTAGGTTTGTAGAGTTTCTTGAAGTACTTTGCAATGAGAGCCAAATTTTTCTGCATGTCTTTATCCTTCTGAGCTTGTTCAGGATCACTGTCTTCTTCAGAAGCTGACTCAGATGGTGGTGTGATTGGTTTGGCTATCTCTTTGCCTTTGTATCTTGTAGTTGCATGAGATCTGGTTGGAAGTGAAGCTTTTGATGTTGGTGCATATGATTTGTGAGGTTTTGATGTTTGGTAATAAGGGTCTTGAAGTGTTTGAGCAGTAGCAACAAGTGCTAATGGGTTAGCATTCTTGGCCATTCTTTCAGCACGGAGTTCATTAACTTCCTTTTGGTATTGTTTCAGAATGTCAAAGAGCTTATGGTATGAAACTTCATCCAACTTGTGTTGTTGCTTCACAATTGTGACAAATCTTGACCATTCTGGTTGAAGTTGTTGAAGAAATTGAACATTGACTTGCATCGTAGCAACTGTCAAATTGTTTCTGATCATTTCATTCATCATCTTGTAGAATCTTGTGTAGTAAGACTCAATTGTTTCTCCATCGTGAGAGGTGAATTGACCAAACTCCCAAAATAAGTTTGTCTTGACATCTTGAATATTGAGTGATTCACCTTGTTGTAGCCTTTCGATGGCTTCCCACATTTCTTGAGCTGTCTGACATGCATCAACAGTTGAGTATATTTCATCTCCAATTCCAGTCAATATCAAATGAATCGCTTCTTTTTCTGATTCAAAATGAGCTCTGTTTTTAGGAGTCATATTCATAACTGTCTCGACTGTTGTTTGTTCAGGAACTGCTGGAGAATTCTCTGTTGCAGGAACAGCTGGTGTTGTGACAATAGTTGGAGTGTAAGGACCTTTGAGAATGCACTTCCATAAGGCATCACCATTTGGTCTTGTATCAATGTATCGTAAGAACTGTGATCGCCATTATGCATATCGTCCTGTTGCAAGCATTGGTGGACGATCCCTTGAACCAGCTGCCATTATGTTGTTATGCATTTGACTGTTGGTTGTAGAAGTTACAATTGGAGTTGTCATGATGAATGATTGAAGAATTATGAAGTGAAAAATGATTGTGGGATCTTAAGTAGATTTGTTGTGATTGAAGTTGTGGTAAAAAGAAATCAATAAATGTTCATGGGATTTTACAGGTCTATGATTAAAACCGAGAAAAGAATTATGTCTTTCGAGGGATTTTACAAAATCAATAGAAAACTATGAATGTTAATTGACATATTTCGCTTGAAACAGACATTGCATATTTCGCTTGAAGAGTTTGCATGTTTCGCTTAATTAGAAAACTGCACATTTCGCTTGAATTTGAAACATATTTCGCTTGTACTCAGTGTTGCATGTTTCGCTTGAAATTCAACATATTTCTCTTGAAAATTCAACTTTGCATGTTTCGCTTGAAAGCTAACATATTTCGCTTAAAGGCAATCTTGCATGTTTCGCTTGAACTTAAATTGCATATTTCGCTTGAAAACAAAACTGCATATTTCGCTTGAAATTAAAACGTATTTCGCTTGTCCTCAATCGTACATGTTTTGCTTGACTTGAAATTGCATGTTTCGCTTGCTGTTTAACATATTCCGCTTGAACTCATAATGAACATATTTCGCTTGAATTTCAAAAATTTTGGCAGAGTGTCGTTTTAGTTAATGTAATATTTCGCTTGACTTAAACCTGCATATTTCGCTTCAAGTTAACATACATATTTCGCTTGCTATAAACACCTGCATATTTCTCTTGGCCTTATACATGTTCCGCTCGGTGTCACTATCGGGTGAGGACCACTTAAACTAGCAAACAAAGTGTCACTATCTTTTGAAGCACAATTTGTGGATCTTGGTCTCTTGATTTTGACCGGTTTGGACCACAAAAAATAAGCTAATCTTACACTTAGCTTCGAAAATAAGCAAAAAAATAAGCTTGAAAATAAGCTCTAAATAAGCTCGAAAATCTTGAAACTAAAAAATGAAGCAACTAGTTTAGTGACAATAGAAGATGTAGACCAAGTGTATGAAGGAGTAAACAAGCAAACCGAACCAATAAGCCCAAATTTTTTTGTGCCGTGAGCTTATATGTAAAATAAGCCATGAAATTTTGATTTTGAGCTTATTAAACCACAAAACGAACACAATCTACCCGAGGCTCTTAAAACCAAATGTCGAAATCAAGAAATCACTTCCACTTCATTAGATGAACAAGAAATTAAAGAAGGAAGATGAGAAGAAATGTAGAGAGAGAAATTAGAGAGAGAAAGTAGAGAGAGATAAGAAATTGGGAGAGTTTACTTGCAAAATGAAAAATTACAAATGACCAACCCCCCTACTTTTCCTTGAGGAGGTGTATATATACCTAAACTAAAAGGCTTGCATGCCTTTAGTATTTCTACGATCCGGGCTCGGGATTACTTGGGCTTTCGCCAGATACACGTGACCAGTTAGCTTACATTTAAGAGCCCGTTTACCCGTCTAGCCTATTACAACGTATATTAATTAATGACTGAGACCTAATATAATTAATGAGCGAACTTCCATTGTTCGACTCAATATTTTGAGGCTAATAGTAATCACTAAATTGACCCTACACGACAGCACATCAAGCATCAACCGTTCCACCACAGTATCAAGGGGCGAACCAAGCTTCCATAACCCAAAGAATTCCACCAGAAGTCCAAGGGAGAAGTCACTACACTTAATTTTGTATTTAATTGTTCATAAACGCATACGGTAAGACTAATGATGATTCAATCTATTAATCCTTTCATTTATTCTTGTTGTGTTGTTACCATGAGCGGCTAAGCACTTCTAGTGTTGGCCTAGTTATGAATTTACTGTTGTTATGTTGAATGTTTCCTATTTAATTATCGCTTTATTAGATATCCTTTAAGTTTGTCATTGATCCGTGAGTTTTGATAGTGTTGAGCGTGGTTTACATCCTGTTAGTTTTGTTATTAGGCAGACTAGCTGAACATAGGGTTAACAGGGTTCTAGGGTAGGTTGGAATCTATCCCTAGTGTAGGAATTAACCAAATTACTGCATCTATCACATTAGACACTTAAAAAGCGTAGAAAATATTTCAGAGAGGGTATATAATCTATCTAGGTTATAGACCGGTCTTTAGGATAGTTGGGGTTTAGTCACTGTAACTTGAGTGTAGTATGCTTCTTCAAATGTTTTCTCTTATTCGTTAAGTGGATAATCCTTGGTGTAGTGGGGTCCATTGCAAGATTCACATCCTACTTGAGCAGGATACACTCTTTCATTTACTTTTTTAATTTCTCTTCCAAGGTTGTTTAGTTGAGCTTGTATAGTATCTAATCCATTTGGTGCATCAGTACTTCTAGTCCTAGTACACGTTCCATTATGCCATTTTTAAGAATGATCATCCATATCTTGGATGGCTTTCTTAGCATCAGCAGCCTTCATAGATGGTATGGCACCCTTAGAATTAAGAATTTGTCTAGTAGGTACATCCAATCCCTTGTAAAAAAAGATCACTTCTTGCATATCTGTTAAGTAATGTTAAGGACATCTCAATAATAGTTCCTTGAAGCGTTCCCAAGCTTGGTAAAGAGTCTCGTCAGGCTCTTGTTGAAAGTTATTAATTTTCTCTATCTTTTTAGTAGTTCAGGCAGGCAGACAGTATTTGCTCAAAAATTTCTTCTTAAGAGTTTCCCAATTATCAATGAACTAGCTGGTTCATTCCTTAGCCAACGACTTGCAGCTCCAGTAAGCGACATAGGGAAAACTCAAAGCATTATTTGATCTTGAGTCACATCAGGTATATGAAATAGGTCAACAATCTTAAGAACGTTCTCAATGTGTTCGTTAGCATCATCATTATCTGATCCACTAAAATTATTATCATGCAATTCCTTGAGAAATTGACCCTTCAACTCAAAGTGGGCCTTTTCATCAGTCTTAGGCCTAGCAATACCCGATCTATAATCTTCTCGGGTCTTCATAATGTATTCTTCCATAGTTGGTTCCCCAATTGCTTCAGTAACTTCTTCTTCACACTGATCTTCAAGATCAGAAAATAAGTCGAATTCTGGTGAACTCGAATAATCAAGACTCGTTGTCTTGAAAAGCTTCCTTATTGAATGAAATACTCGTTTCGGTTCTTTAAAAGGTGTAAAGAGCTCCTCGGTTGAACTCTTGGTCATGCACTCCTAAAACAGAGGATAAACAATCAGTAGGATAGGCTCGGAAGAGAGAAAATACAAATAACTATAAACGAGAACGGAATACGAAAAATAAAGACTGTTGTTGTATTAGATGATCGATACGCCGGATTCAATTGACTAGATATGCCATATTGATCTGTTGAACACAAGACGCTTTATTGGTTACGAAAGGGAGATACGCCGTATTCAATGTAGTGAATACACCGTATCGGTTGTTCGACCAGGGACAGATACAGAAAAGAAAAACAATGCAGAAAAACAAATAAATATTCAAAATTATACAATGCAAATTAATCTGCTGAATTTAAACAAATAAGATACAGAATTATACAAAATTTTACACTAATCTAAATTATGTTAAATCGAAACTAACATACTATTAAAAAAACAAGAATTAAACAAACTCACTCCCCAGAAGCGGCGCCAAAAACTTGATGTGTCGTTGTGTGTAGGTGCTAATTATTATCAAGTTTACTATTTATATTTTGCCGACTTTATCTAAAAGCAACACTAACGGGCAGTGTATCCAATCAGATGTAGGTTAGTTGGTAAGTGGGGTGTCGATCACTAAGAGCCGGTGTTAATACTTAAGTCTACCAGTATTTTAGTTATCTAAGTTAGTCCTTATTTATTCTATGTTATACCTAAGTTAAACTTAAAACTAACACAAAAAAGGGGGTTTTTAGCCTAAGAGAGGCACGAATTTTGGTTTACCTAGACTGAGATTGGGCGATTAGCACACACAAGCTGATATTTAGAAGATAGAAAAGCAGTCAAGCCTATTGTTAAGAAAATGTATTAACCATATCTAATCTAATAAAATGCAAGTTTTAGTTTATAAGTGCAATGATTGTCTTATCTCATTGTTGATATATCATTACTAGATTTAGGCAGTACTTCTTCCTAAAACCTAGACATGGCAATTCTGTCATAATTAACTACATTTGCATAAAGCAATCATGGTTGATTATAATATATCTTAGAAGACAATAATGGTGATCTTATTGAATCCTAGCTCATTGTGACTTTACAAACTTACTGGTTAACGGCTCTTTATATACTAGTAGTCCACTGTCCAGATCTTTACCCAATGAATCAGAACGTTATTTGTTGATCCTAGGTCACCTCCTAGTCTAACTAATTCACTAAACCAAAGGCAAAGACATGTCAATATTTGTGATCCTATTACTCTAGATATATAAATTACAGATATGGAGAGCTATCCCGGTATCTAGCTAACACTCTATTTGTATTCCTAGATCCAGTTGAATGATAGGTCGCATACTTAAGCACATAAACGAGTATAAATTGATAAACATAAAACAACACCCAACTTATAAGATGAAATCGAGATAAACATAAACCAAACGTTAAAGTATCATAAACATGGCTAATACCTAAAGGTATTAGCCAATAACCATTGTGACTAATACAAATGTCATATACGAACGATTAAGGTAAACTAACCAAGTTAATGAATGATACCAAAAACCGAACGCGTATTTAGAGTATAAGAATTTACAAGGGTTTTCCAATGGATTGAATAGCGTTGTAAGACCTTCTTGGCTTCTATTCTCGTCTAAAAGTCAAACCTGGTGGTTAATGCCTTCTTCTCATTCTTTAGTATATTTTTTGCACCTTTTGCTCATTGAAATTCGTATTTAGGGTTTGGAATTTATAAGGCTTGGAATTTAGTCGATACGCCGTATTAGATGAGTTCAATACGACGTATTGAGGTTTCTTGGAGTGGGGACCATGATTATAATATTCCAGAATATTCTAATACTTGATCTTCGATACGGCGTATAGGGTCTTCTGGATACGACGTATTGGTCTTTATATCTTCGTGGTTGCTCGTGATGTTAAGGCACGAATACGCCGTATCTTTTTGCTGGATACGGCATATTGGATGTCAGATTAGTAGTCTTCATGATTTCTTCGTTTAAGCTCCAAAATGCGTGTCTTTTAGTTAAACTTCACCAATTGCTTGATATTTACTACAAATAACAAATATAAATAATTAAGTACCAATTCATGCATAAATAAGGTTAAATGAGCAATATAGTTGGGATAAATGATGCTATAAAATAGACGTTATTTGATGTCATTAATTACCATTTATAAGTTAATAATTTCAGGTTGCTCATGATACATTTGTTCATGATCACTTTTAGAGAATAACGGATTCATGAAGCTTGTTGATGGTGTTTATACCTCACTGATGAATGCAGAATCATAGCTTGTCCCTTCACCAGAATTAGTATTTGCTTGTTGAATTCTGGCCATCATGCATATGTTCGCACTTAATTCCTTAATCTCTTTTATTTAAGTAGCATCAGCGAGAAGAAAATCATTATGTTCGTTGGAAAGAATAACTTCATCTTCATCTTTCTTTGCAAGAAGCATTTGTTCCATGAAATACTTAGAATCTCGAACTCTTGGCTTTGGACAATCCCGTGCATAGTGGCCTTTAGCATTGCAATTGTAGCGCTGAACATTTGTAGCATTTATTGACGAAGAAGTTCGTAGAGTTCTTTGTATATTTCCAGTCTCTTTATGAACATTACCACTCTTAGCAGACGCTTCTTGAGTTTTGTATGACCTTCTTGCCATTCTACCACCATTCCCAATGTTTTTGATTTGAATATTCACTCTATCAGCTTGCACAACTGCTTGATTCCTTATGTTTGAAGATGTACGAAGTCAGTTGTTTGTTGGAGTGGAATAACATTGTGTGATTGCACGAGCAAGGAGCATCATTGCTGAAGTGAGACTGTCTTCTTGATCATCGCTGAATGTATCCCCTTCGTAATCATCATCATAATCTACCATAGAAGGAGGATGTGTGACATAATAAGGTGATGGAGATCGAGAAGAAGAGGAACTTATGTGTGCAACTAAGGCAAGAGGATCATGTGACTTAGCAGCCTTTTTTGCTCTAAAAGCAATGGCAAGTTTTTCATACTGCTGAAGATGATCAAATAAACTATCACATGAGTCGTCTTTCACATTCTTTGCCAAAAGAACATTGGTGACATACTTATACCATTCAGGTTGTAAGCAATTCAGAAACATAGTATTGATTGTGACATTTGGAAGTTTGACGTTGTTTCTTTGTAGATCATTGATGAGTTGTGAGAAGTGAGTATACACAGACGTAAGAGATTCTTCAGCTATAGTAGTGAATTAATCAAACTCATTATTAAATCTTGATTCCATATCAATATCACCCAACTCAGTACCCTGCATTAATCGTTTGACCCTAACCCACATATCTCTTGCACTCTGACACGCATCCATAGAATTTTAAATGTCATTTGGTATGGAGATAAGATCAAATTCATTGCTTCGATGTCAGCCTCATATTGATTTAAATCATTACCTGTAAGATTCTCTTCTTTTTGTAGTCTTGGAGGCTGATCTAGGTTAGGTTGTATCATTTTCATCTGGTATGGGCCTTCATCAATTTAATGCTTAAGAAACTTTCGTGTCTCCCTTTTTCGATCTAGGTATCGTTTGAATCTGCTTGCCCATGGTATGTAACTACCTCTCTTTAGCATGGAAGGACGAGTCTCAAACCCATCATCTGCAAGCGACTATTGTTGTGCACTCGTACTTGACATTCTTTGTGAATCAATAAATGAATATTTTTAGACGAAAAAGAGTTCTACTCATGACTTTTAATGAACTAAAAAGTGATTAACGACTACAACAGTTTTTGTGTTTTCCACTACAATCGAGTTATGCCTTGTCTTGATTAATTCGGTAACTGAAATTACTCATAATCTGGAATTCAAATCCTTCATAAATCAAATCCTACTGAAAAAGAGTAAACCACCGAAATTCCTAATTCAACGGAATATACTACTAAAACTGTACTTCAACCGATATATTGTGTCAACATCATCACCGAAAATCCTTTGCCACTTGAAATTCAAATTCTACTAAAAACGGTAAATTCAGTGAGAAGCGGTTATACTACCGAAAATGGACAAATTTGGTAAGGAAAAATTGACAAATTCGGTAAGGAGCGATATATTGTCAAAAATGAGGGAATCCGATGAAAAAGTAGTTATTTCTCGAAAAATGAAACAATTCACCAAAAATTTCACTATTACTCCTGATATTGATCAACGGTAATCTCGGATATACGGATCTCGGACAGAACGAAATTCGGACAGAAAAATATCTCGAATAGCACGTATATCGAACAATCTAATCTCGGTTACAAAAATGAATGAACACTATAATCTTCTAAATTACTCCAATTTTCGGTAAACACTGAGAAACACAAAATCCTAACAATTTTTTATCCAAAACAAAGTACTTGTATTCTTAAAAAAATTATCAATCGAAAATGAATCAAAAATATGATAGAACTATAAATTGATCAATTTCGATGGATTATAAACGTTTGAAATATACTCAAAGATTATTCCACACAAATTTGATAAAACCGGAAATGTGAGTTTTACCAATTTGTCAATCGAAAATGATACACAAACCGATATAACCAAGAATGTGATCAAGATCAATTAACTTAAGCATTTTAGTACATTACCGAAAATGTAACACTCACTAATACACAAATTCGATACAACTAAATTTTTGTAAAACACCTAAATTATCAATTTCAATAAAACCAAAAGTGATAAACTCTACCACCTTCAATTTCGATACAACCGAAAATGAAGAACTCAACTATTACAACTCGATAATCAAAACAATACAATAGAAATGACTACCAAAAATGAAGAAAACACTACCACCTCCAATTTTGATACAACCGAAAATGAAGTACACAACTATCACAACTCAATAATTAAGACAATACAATAGAAATTCTCGATCGAAATACACTCGAAGCTTAAAATCGGTATCGTCACGTAGCAAACTCGATCATCCCATGGTGAAACACGAACCGTAAATCACAAATAGTCATTATTAAATCTCTAATAGCCTATGATACCACTTGTTAGGTCGGTAAATATCGAATCACACTTAGTAGCATTTTAGGATTGTAGAGATAATAAGAGGGGAAGGCAAGACTTTCACAATTTTTAATTTTACAACAAAAGAGAAGAAGAAATGGGGGAGGGGCAGAATTACAATGTCAAGCCTTAACCCCTTCATCTGATAAATGGGTATTTATAGAGTGGTAAGCACTATTTCTTTTATTTACTAAACTACCCTTCCTATCTATGTTAAGTGAGATATATTAATTAATCTCACTTAACTTTATTACATTTACTAGTTTAAACATAAAAACTAAACTAAATGATATATAAAATAAATAGACCACTAACATATTAATAAACGACACTTTTAAACCTAACAAGATGTTTCTTCTGAATGCTACCTCTAAATCTGCATCACAAAATTACCCAACCAAGAACAGATTATGTCCCAATCCGTTAACAAAAAAGACCCTTTTTATTAAGATGTTTCCCACTAAAGATTGCCAAAACCCAGAATTGCTACAACATGATCGTTTCCAAAGCATATAGTTCCCATGAACTTCTAGACGAAGTTGATGAGCAGCTTCTGATTCCCTGTCATATGCTTGGAACAACCCGAATCGACGCACCATAAATAAATTTTGATAACCTGCCAAGAAAAGAAATAGAATTTGGAAACTAGTTTCATTTAGCTTCCTGGTGGTTAGAAATACTTGCACTATTACACGCAGACATTTCATTCTCAACGTTAGTGTTACTGTTGTCAAGCAATTTCTGCTATAGTAAAAAATTCTTCCAGTAGGTAACCACCTAAAACAAGTTTTAGGTTTGCTAGGCCTAGGTGAGGCAAGATGTAATTTAGAACCTAACTAACGAGTTCTCTTGGCATTTGCCTTTTTATCTCTTGTTTATCAATGATTGAGACATTATCAAAAGGTGTTTTAACGCAAGATTTCACATCACACAAAAACTTAGGAGACACATACATCATGATTAGCAATAATCAAACATTTGTTATATGTAGCACAAACAACTTTAGATTTATCATTTTGAATAGCAAGCTTAATGTTATTACATTCAGATGACATATGTTTCTTATTAATGAAAGATGATAAATTCTTATGTTGAGTTTCTACTTCAACTTCTTTATTCTTGATGCAACTACTTTTAGACATAAAAGGGGCCCTATCATTCTTTGTATTACTCCTAGGTTATGGTCTTCTGCTCCTAGAAGTGCTTTCTACTTCTGTAGAGGACAACATATTTTTGTTAGAATTCACATATTTCTTGTTGATGACATGAGGTTGTGAAGTAGTGATTGGTTTTGTCCTAATGATTGTTTCTACAAGTTTGTTAGGCACAAAAACGTCTACCTTAGAGTGTTTATCATTTATAGAATTGATTTGAAATATTCCAGGGGTGATCATGTTTTCATTAATCACAACATTTGTTTCTTATGTTTTTGCTACCGACTGTGAAGTGACTCATTTTGACAATATATTTTTCTCAACAACCTTGGGAATAAACCGAGTTTTTAGAAATAAAGTTATGAAATAAAATTTTGTTCTCAAGGTTGAAGGTTTTGCAAACTTAGTATTCGCACTCGTACCATCCAATATAACTTTTTGTTCAGAAAACTTGTCTTGTATCTAGGCTCTTAATTTAGCATTTTCAGAAAGCTCATCATTAAGTTTTTCTTGCAAAGAGTCAGTTTTGAGTATGGTTTGAGCCCGTGTCTGTTTGATAGAATCAAAGAGGTTATGGTATACTAAATTTAAGTGTTCATTCGTCTTTTCTAAGGACAAAGCCTGGAATTCTAAAGACACGTTCTCATCCTCAAGTTTCTGAGAATTCGAATCAAAGGATTTTGATGAAGTTTGAGTATCTGTACTCTTTCCCTTAAGATCTCCCAACTGAGCTTGCAACCGTTAGATTTTTGGTTGCATATCATTGTAGGCTTTATCGTGCGAAATTTTTTCATATTTGCATTCCTTATATTTTTTGTACCATTTATTTCAAATAGTAGCATATTCATGCTCCTTTTTGATAAGACATGTTTCAAGTTTTTCTTTTGCATGATTGTTTTCTTGTTTCAAGCATTTGATATTGTCAAGAGACTCATCAGCTTCTTTTGCAAGAGATTTGTACTCTCATACAAAGTTAGTTGCTTCTTTCAAAAATTCATTTTCAAATAGTATTACTCTTACTTTAATTTGATTAACGATAGAAGCAATTTCATCTTTAAAACTTTTTAAATATCTTGATGAATATCTGACGACCAATTACTGTTATTTATTGACATTTTTGACTTAACAACACGTTGAAGAGTCACAATGGTGTCTTTTACCTCATTGAGAAATTTTCGTGCAACACTCTTTGTCGGAGTATCGTCCAAAAATTCATCATCATGTATCAAAATTGGTTTGGAAACTGTGTTAGAACTACTGAGCGTTTTGGAAGTATTTGAAAAATAGACTTCTTCTTGTAACTTGGCCGTTTGTGAAACAAAAACCTCAGATAGCTTATTAATCTTTGCATAATTCGCTGGTTTTATTTCCTTTTCTTACTGTTTTATTTTTAAACGACTCTCTTGAGCAAGTTCTAGTGTTTCCTCCTAATCAAAAAACTTTGGTGTAAGCATGTGCATCGTTTGAATCAATTGACCCGTTTTAACCAAAATGTTATCTAATTCCTTATTTTTCTTGTCCAACTCTATAAGTTTATCAAGAAGCTCGTTTTCTCATGTTTTGAAATCACTTTTCAATTGTTTCCTTTCTTGTTTAAGATAGGAAACCGTTAATTTTTCTTTTAAAAGCTGGCTATTTAGATTTGAAATTTCCTCATTCAAAGTGTTTATCATTTTTTATTAACTCAAATGAAGTGCATTTATCTTTTTGGTTAAACATTGTCCTTGATAAATAAACTTTCTATAACCATTTTCAAGTTCTTCAATTTTCTTAATTGAATTCAAAACGTTTTTCTTGACCCTTATATCTTGCAAGC
>BQNB010055455.1:0-39099 GCA_026074375.1 Tanacetum coccineum
CGGGGTATAAACGATGTGTGTTTTAGCACACATCAATGGGTGTTTGTATGCGTCGACCAAGAGAGGAAAGAAGAGAGGGATGAGAATTATGAGCTCTAGGATCCTCCTTATATACTAGATGAATTTAGGGTTTACCTAAAATACATATCTTGGAGAAAAAGATAGCTTAAAACCCAACCCATACCCCTCCTTAGGATATGACCGGTCAAACCAAGGGAAAACACCCCTTGGTGTTGACTTTTTGACTTTTTCAATATTTATGGTTAATTACAATTAATTACCCATTAATTAAAAAGCCTTGGCCCACTTATTTCCAGCTGTATAAATATCTGTATGACATGAGCACAAATCAACAGCTCCCACTTGCGAATGTCTTTGTCATATAATATAACATACTAACATTGACGAATAGTCTAGCAACATCATCAATGCTCCCAGAAATACCTAAGTATGTAGTTTTGGTAAACAACTCAGCCTTTAATGGTTTCAGTCAGTCATATCTTTGTTTTTCGGATACAATGTTAAATATGGATATGGATCAATAGTCATTCAATAATTTAACGATTATGTTTCTCGCATTTGTATTGATTCTAATCACCAAATGTAAAAAGAATCATCTTAACTACACTTTGGGAACGACCATGAAAATATCTGATCAACCTAACGAGGGCCCCAGTAAGTATCTTACTCCTACTCAAGTGGAGGAACAAATCTTATTTTGACTACAAGTGTCCGTCATGTACTTCAAAACATTTCTAAAAATAGCCCTTATGAATACCTTTTAACAGCATAGTGGTAGAATATATTCAAGAAATGCTATCCATACATGCAAAACCCGCTTGCATCTCAAGTCTAAGGATAAACATGACTTTCACCATGTGTGTAATGCACCCAATGACGCCAATTCATAAAGTGATTAACACAGGTAGGGTATCCAATATTCAACCACATTGAATAACATGTGAAGTTGGCAGAATTATCTTTACATATTCTCTAGAATACAACCAAACACTACATTTACCTTATCTTAACAATACTCCCATATTGTCAACTGTAATGGACATAGCTTTAGAATGCTACAAGTTATTCATGGATATAAACATGCAAATATAAGACACAATTATTATGAAATGAAAACAATATACCACGTAAATTAATTCATTTATTAAAATAACAATCGTTTAACATCCCATTATCCAAATACTAACTAATACATCACAGATTTACATGAGACTTCTAGCAGGAATAATTCCAATTGCCATAGCATGTTCATAATGCTTATCGTACGACATTGGTTTTGTAAAAGGATCAGCTACGTTGTCATCTGTGTGAACTTTCTTAAGGACAATATCATGTTCTTGAATTACTTCACGAATGTTGTAATATTTCCTTTGAAAATGTCTGGCTCCCTTTAAAATACCAGGATCATTGGCGATCGCTATTGCAGGCTCATTGTCACATAGCATCTCCATATGTCTTTTATTCGATGGCACGACACCTCCAAGTCCATCAATAAATTTCCTCATCCAGATGGCTTCCATTGATGCTTCAGCAGCAACAATGTACTCATCTTCTGTAGAAGACATATCAGTAGTGCTTTGGTTGACACTCTTCTAGTCTACGGCTCCACCATTAAGTAAGAACACATATCCCGTTTAGGATTTGGTATCCTCTTTATCTGTCTGAAAACTAGCATCAGCATAACAAGATACTTTTAGCTCAGATTCGGGTTTTGCCCCATACACAAGAACCACATCTTTAGTATTCCTCAAATACTTAATAATAGCTTTAACAGCAGTCTAGTGAATCTCACCAGGATTTTGCTAAAAATAACTACATAAATTTTGCGCAAAGGCAACATCAGGTCTAGTACATCTGACCGCATACATGATTGAACCTATAGCCGAAGCATGAGGAACTCTTTGCATACGTCGTACCTCACTAGGTGTTTTAGCACCTTGGGACTTTCTATAGTCAGACTTTTCTATCATTAGAGTATACCCCTTCTTGGAGTTTTCCATCCAAAATCTCTTTAGGATTTTCTCTAGATAATCACTTTGACTAAGAGCAATCAACCACTTAGATCTATCACGTATGATCTTGCTTCCAAGGATGTATGTTGTTTCTCCTAAGTCTTTCATAGAAAAACACTTACAAAGCCAAGATTTAACTTCTTGCAGCATTGTAACGTTATTTCCCATTAGTAATATGTCATCGACATACAATATTAGGAACGTAACATTACTCCCACTAGCTTTGAGACATACATACGGCTCATCAAGATTTTGAGTAAAACCAATCTTCTTGATTTCTATATCAAATCTTTAATTCCAACTTCTAGATGCTTGCTTCAATCCATAAATGGAACGTTAAAGTTTGCATAGTTTGTTGAGATGTTTTGGATCCACAAACCCCTCAGGTTGCACCATATATACGTCCTCGCTTAAGTGACTGGTATGTGCTTAAATACACATACCTTTTACCTAATAAAACAAGTTAAAAAGACCAATAATGAACGAAAATGACATAAAAATGTATTGTATATGTGTATTTTATGATTTGTGTCTTGCAGGAATGGATATTAAATAAAATGACAAAAATGAAGCAAAACGGACAAAACCAAGCACAGGAATAGAAAGAGTGCAAGAAATCGAAGACGAAGGCGTATTTATCTTTAATGGGCCAACCCGTACCCATTTTAATGGGCCGGGTCAGCCCAATAAGGATTATACTTATAAAACCTAAGTTTTATAAATACCAAAAATCCAAATCCAATTCCTTATCCAAAATCCAGGCCCAAAATGAATCCAAGCCTAATTACCTTTGATAAACCTGGTCAAAATTATAAAAAATAGGTCAAAAACACTGTACATCTCTTTCACTTTTACCTTTTCCCTCCCATTGTTACTCATCCACGCTCACAGGGTAAACTCTCCATTCACCCATACACTCTACGCCTGTGAGCTTCTAGAAGAAGAGCCTGACACATATGACACATGCAATGACGTTTTTGGCAGGCCACGCTGGCAATCCTAATGATTTTGATTGGATGAGAGACGTGTTCAAGATCCAATGGCTCAGATGAGTGAAGATGGAATCAAGGGTTTAGGGACGCTCCTTAGGCTCTAGAAGGATCTCTCCCTCACTATAAATAAAGAGGAATCACACAGTGATGAGGCATCTAGGTTTTTAGTAATTTTAGTGGCTTATTAATGTAATTTTAGATTATGGTATTTTTATTAATGTAATTACCATTTTCAACTTGTAATCCTTTTAGAGTTTAATAAAATTTCAGTTTTGTTTTAATTTCTTATGCTAAATTCCTGTTTTACCTAAATGTCAATTCATAAAATGTATTTAGATCCGACTTAAATAAGTTTAGTAAGCTCCTAGTACCTAAAAATCTAGTGCTTATTCAGTTAAGTTAGCTTATAGCTTAAACTGAATAAGCAGTTACCCAAAATCACTCAAAAGGTCTTGAATAAGCCATTGGAAGATAAGCCAGTTCTGGAAGGGCTTATAGGGCTTATTCTTAGCTTATTTATTAAGTTGGCTTGTAGATTAGCTCATTTGAGCATTTGTTTGATCCTTGTTTGAGCTAGGATCAAGGTATGTTCACTTCTACTCAATTTTAGTCTAATTTCTCTATTTTAGCTTATTATCTGTCCTACTTATAATTCTGCTTATTTGTGCTTATTAATATTTTTTTATGCTTATTGTGCCTTTTATTAGCTTAATACATTTAGCTTGTGTCTTATATTAATCTGTTTTTAAATTCTTCTTTATTTTGATTAAAACTGTCTAAAAATCCAAAAATATGTTTATTGTTCCAGCTTATTGATTAGTGGTTAATTGTGGTTAAAAATTGCTTAAAAGTTCTTCATATACTAATAACTTAATCTGTTTAAGCTTTAATAGCTTTTATACATCTGCTTTAAGCTTAAAATGGATTTCAAAAACTTTAAGGGGTGTTTGGCACAAGCAGTTCTAACTTGTGTTAAAACTGCTTATTATTAAGTTTTAGTATTAAGTCCATTTATTAAATTAGCTTATTTTCATTTATACTTTAGCTTTTTTCAAATAAAAAAATGTTTTGTAAAAAAGAAAGGCCACAGGTTTCGAACCTGTGACCTCTCCTTTCTAACACCAACACCTCAACACACACACTCATCACCATTTTCCCTGGGGTCTTTTTCAAACAAGTGTTGCATTATTTAATTGTTATAGGTTTTTAGGTTTAAAAGCTTATTGAGCTTATTCGAATTTTAGTTGCTTATTGGCTTGAGCTTATTAAAATGTTTTTCTTTAGGAACATTAGTAGTAGTGTTAAGCACTTTCAGTCATTTTTCTAGATTTTTATAAATTAGTTTAGCATTTTTAATGTTTAATTTAGATTAAAATTGTTTTTAATTTATAATAAATAAAATTAAAATCAAAAAAATATAATTCTTTTTTCTAAAATTATTTTCAGTCATTTAGGATTTATAAAAAATAAAAAAATAGTTTTAAGGTTAAATTTTAATAGTTTAGGTATTAAGTCGCGTTTTTAGATTCCCGTTAACGTTTTTAGTTTAAGTTTTTAATTGCCTTATCTGTTTGCTTGCCTTTATTTGCTTTTGCATTTCACTAGTAGAAATAGAATCAAAACCCAAAATAGTGATTATTCAAATCACGCAATCACAAACTTAACCGATTCTCAATTCACGCTTCGTCGGGATACGACTCGGGAAGATTTGGTCATCACTTTTCCTAAAGTGATTTTCATTTCTTAACGGAATACTTACTTCTTATATTATTTGATAATTGGTATTTTAGTTATATATATATATATATATATATATATATATTATATAAATCAATTTTTGGCGCCGTTGCCGGGGAGGTGTGTATCGAATATCGCGTTGAAGTTTAAAGATTAGTGTTTTGAAGACCCTTCCTCATGAAGTTATCATTTTATTATTTTCTTTTATATAAAACTAAAAAATACAAAAATATTTTATTTTTCTCGATTTATTTTCGTAGATTTATTAGAAAAATCAAAAATACTTTACCTAAAGTATTTAAAAAACCAAAAAAAAGAGCTTTAAAGTGTGTACATTGCCATCCATGTCCGTAATTTTCTTATGAAAAGTCATTTGATGAACATGCCACATAACGTCACTTTATATAGCATTCTGTATCCCATGTAAATAACCCATTTTTGTATAATCTATTGCCAACAGAAATGTTACAATAATCATTGATATTCATGAATTGCAGTAATTTAGGCGAGTACTTGGTGAAGATTCAGCTAAAAGGCTACGCATATCGTGACGCTCTAAACAAAGAAATATGAAGCAAATTGATTCTATCATTCAATAACGCCGATTCCATCCACGGAATAGACAGCGGTAACTGTGCCTGGCACTTCACTACAGACCACTGAATGTACGAAGATTCCAATCTACGCCGTATCCAGAAGAAGCTATACGACCTCATTCAAAGATATAACAATAAAATATTACTGGAGCACAAACATGGAGCGACTCCCTACTCTAAGAAACCCCCCGACTACAGCCGTATTGTACCTCAGTCAATACGCCGAATTGTGAACCAATTAAACTAGACCTTATATAAATATAAACCCTAAAATGCGGATTTTCCAGTAAACATATTTTTGGAAACCTTAACCCATAAAAGTCGATTTATTCAGAAGAGAAAAAGAAGGAAAAGTTTTAGCAAAGTAATTATAATTACAAGGAAACACCTTGGAATCTCCAAACTCATGTAGATCGTTCAGTTTTTGATATCATTCGTTAACCGTCGGTTAGTTTACCTTGCTAAATTATTACTCTTTATTGATTATGATGTTTGGTTTTGTTTTGTTTTGTTTATTCGATACTCTTAATAAATATCATTGATTGCTTATTTCGTTTATCAGGTTTATACTTGTTTACGTCTTTTTTTTTTGTTTTTGAGTATACGACCTAAATATCATTCAACAATCTAGTGATACGGACAATCTAGATTCGGGATGTCTCTCCAAAGAGTATAATTGATACATCCTAGACCAATATGATCACGAATAAGAACCACCTATCCATTGCCTATAGATTACGACTAGTTGGGACCGTCAGGTGACCTTGGGATCAATGAGTACTACTCAATTAATTGGTAACGACTTGCCAATGGACTACTAGTGTATGATTGCCTTTAATGCAGTAAGTTGGGTAAAGTCGCCAGAGCAAGGGTTAAACAAGAGCACCATCGCTTAACCCCTGAAGATATATTATAAACACAAATAAGGATGCTTTTAATTGCGGAACGTTTAATTGCGTGACATAATTCTTGTATCTAGGTCTCTAGGAATAATTAACGCCTAAGTCCTTAAAATGATATGCCCCGCCTCGAGATATAGAGTAATCATTGCACTAAATAAACAAACCAACGTTCTAATTGGATTAATCATGGCTAATACAGTTTTCTTATATTTGGCTAGACCACTATTTTATCTTTTGTTAATTTACTTACGTATGTTATTGTGTCTTAAGTTGATCTTAGTCACCACAAAACCCGTTTCAGTCTCTCAGGCTGAAAACCCCCCTTATCCGTTAGAATTAGGATTAACATAGGTTTAACATAGAATAGAATTAACTTATCATATCACCAAAATATTATAAATTATAAAAGATTCTGTTTCTCGCTCTTAGTGATCGACAGCCCTACTACCATAAACTAACCCATCTGACTGGCGTACACTGGCCCGGTAAAAAGAGTTTATTTTTGGTAAAGTCGGCAAAATATAAATTTAAAACTTGAAACATAAATTACAACCTCACAACGACACAATCAAGTTTTTGGCGCCGTTGCCAGAGAGTGAAAATTTAATCTTGATTTTTATTTGAAATTTTGGTTCTTAACCTTAAATTAATCTAACCCCTAGGATTAGTGTAATTTAGATTAGTGTATATTTGCTTGTATATTTGTTTGTTTAATTGTTTATTAGTTTAGTTGTTTGTGTGTTTAATTGTTTTCTAATACACTATTCTGGTCGATAACCTGATACGGCGTATCCACTTCCATTAGATACGGCGTATCCAACTTTATTGTCCAATACAACGTATTCGTTCAAAAGATTAATACGGCGTAGGTGTATCGATCATCTGATACAGAACTAGAAGCTTTAATTTTCGCATTTGATTTCCGTATATCTGTATTTTCTTCCTCCCGAGCCTATCCTACTGATTGTTATTCCTCTGTTTCAGGTAGTGCATGACAAGGAGTTCAACAAAGGAACTATTTACGCCCTTCAAGGATTCGGAACAAGAATTTTGATCATCTAGGAAGCTTCTCAAGACACTAAGTCTTGACGAATCAAGATCGCCTGAATTCAATCTATTTTCTGATTTAGAAGAATATTCAGAAGAAGAAGTTACGAAAACAATGGCGGAAACCATGGAACAATACATGAGCAAAACCCGACCTGACTATGGATCGGGAATTGCTAGGCCTAAAATCGTTGACAAAAATAGCTTTGAACTAAAAGGCCAATTTCTCAAAGAACTACGTGACAACACCTTCAGCGGTTCGGATCATGAAGATGCGAACAAACACATTGAGAAAGTTCTTGAGATCGTCGATTTATTCCATATCCCTAATATAACTCAAGACCAAGTGATGCTTTGAGGCTTCCCTATGTCCCTAACTGGAGCCGCGAGTCATTGGCTAAGAAATAAACCATCTGGTTTAATTACAACTTGGGAAGATCTAAAGAAAAAGTTTCTAAGCAAATATTGTCCACCTGCTCGAACTGCGAAGAAAATGAAAGAGATCAACAACTTTTAGCAAGAACCCTATGAAACCCTTTACCAAGCATGGGAGCGATTTAAAGAACTCTTGATGAAGTGTCCTCAACACTATTTAACAAAGATGCCGGAGGTAATCTTGTTTTATAATGGATTGGAAGTTCCAACTCGACAAATTCTTGATTCAAAATGTGCCATACCATCTAAGACTACTGCCGATGCAAAAGTAGCCATCCAAGAAATGGCCGAATACTCTCAAAAATAGCACAATGGAACATCTAGGATAAGATGTACTGAAACTTCTGACGGATTGGCAGCCATCCAGGCACAACTCAATAGTCTTGGAAGAGAAATCAAGAAGGTCAATGAAAAGGTATATGCTGCTTAAGTAGGATGTGAACAATGTAAAGGACCCCACTACACCAAAGATTGCCCACTCAAAGAAGAAGGTAAAACCCTTAAAGAAGCTTACTACACTCAATTTGGTGGACTTTTCCAAGGAGGGGGATATAGAGCAGTGGCTCCAGGATTCTACCAAAGGAACAATGCAAACCCTTTGTATCAAGAACGAAGACAATATATAGAAGAAACCCTAAGCAAGTTTTTGAGTGAATCAGCGAAAAGACATGAAGAAAACTCCAACATGATTAAAGAAATTCGAGCTTCAATAGATGCTGCCATACGAAACCAAAGAGCTTCGATTAAAACTTTAGAGATTCAAATTGGGCAAATGAGCAAGATACTATAGGAAAGAGGATTTGGAAGCCTACCTAGCTCTACTGAAGCCAACTCGAGATATCATGTCAAGTCGATCTCGACTACTGTTGAAGCTGATACAAACCCGATACGCGTTATGGGATCATCCCAATACGCCGTATCCACTTCACAGAACACTAAACTGATATACGAGACAAGACAAACGACAATTCTATTTCCAAGTCATTTGAATGATTACTACTGTGAAGAAAAGAAGGGATTGTATGGACCAAAATTCTTAGAAGCTAACTCATATGAAGCTTCACATATCAATAATTCCATACCCCAAAAGGAGAAAGACCCAAGAAGTTTCACTTTACCTTGTTATATTAATAATGTTTACTTTGATAATACCCTTGCTGACTTTGGAGCTAGCATAAGTGTCATGCCTCTCTCGACCTACCTTAACTTAGGATTAGGTGAATTAGCTCACACTAAGTTGACAGTTTAATTAGCAGATAAGACAGTGAAATATCCAAAAGGAATTGCTGAAAACGTGCTAGTAGGTATTGGTAAATTTGTTTTCCCCATAGACTTTATAATTCTTGATATTCTCGAGGATGTCAAAGTGCCCTTGATCCTCGAAAGACCATTTTTGTCTACCGCCCATGCTAAGATTGATGTATTCAAAAGGAAGATTACTTTGAGGGTTGGGGATGAGAAATTTATTTTTAAAAGTGTTAAACTTGCTAGTAGTTTAATTAAAAAGGTCTACATGTTAAGTTTGAGAAAACGAATGTAACTTGATTTAGAAGCTAGGCTAATAGGAGAGACTTTGGTGTTAAATAAATCATTAGACCTTATATGGAGATTAATCGAATTAAATGATATTAATGTACCATTAGAACTTAGGAGAGATCAAGTTGATGATTTGATGCCCACCATTGAGGAAGGTGAGGTAATTAATGAGCCCATGATTGACATAATCAAGACTAGGAAAAATGAAAGTTTTGACGAGTACCCTAGTTTTTTTGACTTTGACCGGAAGATCCATATATATTGTGCCTACAACTTAAGATTTTCATGCATGATAGGTTTTGAACATGTAAATGCTAAATTTTCCCAACTTTGTCTGTTAATGTGATGATTAGGGAGTTCTATAATTCTATAATGAAGGACAAAGTTGAATACACAGGAAAGAACATAGTTGGAGCTTTTATGAAAGTACCTATTTTTGTCGAAAATTTTTCTGTTGTAACTCATTTTGCAGTAGTGGAAAATATGGATGGCTACCGAGATCAAGATATGGGTGATATCATTCTTGGAAAACCGTTTTGCAAAGCTTCATGTGTGGAAGCAAAAAGGTTTAATGGGTTAATCACTATCCACAATGGTAATGATAACATGACTTACCAAATGGCGCGATCACATCCAAGGTTTAAACATCTATCCAATGCCCAATGCAACAAGATCAAGCCGTTACTAAAGGTGAGTATGCATGATAAGCTAAATCGAATCTCGCATCCGTACCAAAAGCTTAAAAGTTTCTACAATGGGGTCTTGAACTTAGGACCCGAATATGTCCGAGATGCGAAAATGGAAGAATGGCTCACACGTGGGCACGTTAGCGTGCATGAGATGGTATAGTGAAGAAAGCTAAAGAAAAAGTCTAACTTAAAGACTTAGCTATAAACAAAAGTGTTTCCTAGGAGACAACCTGGTTTGTTATTTATTTTTATCAAGTCTGTCTTCCCAGACATCAATATGGCGTATCCGCTCCATACCATACGGCGTGTTGAATGTCTAGACATTATCAGTCCTTTATTTTTATACACTTTAAAATATTATTATCAGTTCTGTCTATACGACGTATTCATGCACATGATACGGCCTATTTGGCAGATTGACACGTATTGATACTTTTTACAAGCTTCTATATGGCGTATTCCAGTTTATGGATACGGCATATCGATCCCCTGTACAGTTTATTGTTTTTATTATTTATTAACCGTAGAATACCCGATATAGGATTTTGCATGTTTTTCCTATATTTTGCACAGGACCTCGCTGCAAAGAAATCGACAATGTTGGTGAAGTATCTATAATCTGGAATCCTGTAGTCATGTTGGTATCTAGACACATTTACAACATACATTCTTACTCATAAACTCAAGTTAGAGAATCCATCGAGCAAAATATCAGGGGAGTTTCTCATTCTAATTCTTTTAATTCCCATTTTTAATGCTTTGTCTATACAACGAGGATGTTGTATAATTCAAGGGGGGGAATGGGAATTAGAATGCATACTTGTCCTATTTTTCACATTAAAATGCTTAAATTATGCTCAAATTTTTAAAAAAATTTCAAAGCATACTTTTGTGAAATTACTTGTTACATAACCCGCACACAATAACCCTTATTAGATATTGTGAGGATTTAACCTTATCCGTTTCCAAATGTTTACCCAAATTTCACAAAAATATAAGTGTGCCGGTGATGTTGTAGACTTTAGAACTTGGCTTGGTATATCTATTCGAGATCACAGTGATGAGTACTATGGATTTAGATGGAGTAACTTGTTTAAATTGATAATTTTTTAGGATTACACCCAAAAAGCCTTTATATGTTGTTTTATTAACTAACTACACTGGTTAGTTAACCCTCATATAAACCATTTGTTTACTCTCATTTTAAGAGTAAGATACCCCTAGAAAAACCTGTAGAGCCGATCCTTTAGGAATAACACCAACTATTTGTTTTATCACACCTTTACACATTAGCCTACCCTGTTAGATTAAGTCCATTTATCAGTTGCTAGTTGCTTAAAGTGTAAAGTATGTATTTCCCGAGTCTTGTGTCATTTTCTATCTTTGGTACGGTTGGGAAGAAATTTGCACATTGCAAATGAGAATGTATAAAGTAGTCAAAACTCATGTATTTTTACTACCATCACAATTATTGGTACGTATGAAGAATGAAAAATTGTCAAAGCAATTATCCGGAGTTATTATGATCGTGAAGATGGTGAAATTACACAGAGATTCGTAGTTATGTATTGTTTAAAAAAATGAAAAAATTACAAAAATCGCAACAAAAAAGAGAAGGAAAGTTTGAAGATAATCGTTTGGTAAAAGCTTATACCAAAGGAATTATATGAAGGATCGATTATTCGTTGATACGTCTTAAAAGGCAACGATGTAAAGTTTTGTAAAAAGTGGTAGATATCGCCACTTGTCTTGTAAAAGTATGTAAAGTATGAGATGAATGGGAAGTTGACCGTTACGGGAATGCCAGATTAGGTTGTTGTTTTTGATCTATGATCAAGACGTTTGTATATAGTTGTGTCTTTTTCATGGTAACGGTCGGGAAAAGTGTCTAGCAACTTGTGCCTTATCTGTTTAGACTTAGTCTATTTGTTTCGTAAATTTTTATTTAACAACAATTTATTTCCCTTTCCTAATCATTAACCTTGGGTTTTACTCAAATGAGGATGTGATCGAGTCATGCATGTCTATTCCGTCATTACGACCATGTATGCGTTATTCAGCTGTCTTGTTGGTTTATTACTTTTGGTAAAAGTTAGAAGATCTATACCCTATATCATTCTTCATCCTAACCCTTGGTTAAACTCTAATGAGGATGTGATCGAACACACATGTCTATTCCGTCGTTACGGTCATGTATGTGTGATTCAGATGCCTTGTTGTGTGGTACTTTTGGTGAAAGATTGTTAGAATAATCAACCCTAAGCCTTATAATAAAAACCAATTTTACCTTTATAAACTTGTTACTACTTAGCTCTAGTGGTGGAGATGTGTATTTTTGCCAAGCTTATGATAGAATACTCGTTACGACCGAACAATTGAGCGAATTAGTTACATGTTGCCACATAGATTAGTTGAGTGATTTGAGTGTTTTCATCTTCCTATTTCGTGAGGTGTTTGGTTGTGTACTTGTAATAGATCAAATAATTGCTTAAACAAAAAAAATCCTTAGGGATACATTTTCATAAACATCTAAAGGCTACTTGAGAACAAGTAGGATTCAAGTGGGGGAATATTTGATGACATCAAATAACGTCACTTTTATAGCATCATTTATCCTATGTAAATAACCTATTTTGTATAATTATTGCAAAGAATTGTTACTTAATCGTTGGTATTCGAGAATTGCAGTAATTCTGGAGTACTTGGTGAAGATTAGTAAAAAGGCACGCATTCTGGAGCTTAAACAAAGAAATATAAATAAATTGATTCTGACATCCAATATGCCGTGTCCATCAAGGAAGATACGGCGTATCTATGCCTGCACTTCACTAAAGACCACGAAGGAACAAGATTCAATATGTCGTATCCAGAAGAAGTCTATATGCCGTATTCAAGATATAGTAATAAAATATTCTGGAAGATATCGAACGTGGTCCCTACTCCAAGAAACCCCTGATACGCTGTATTGACCTCAGTTAATACGCCGTATCGACCAAATTCCAGACCTTATAAATAGAAAACCTAAAAACGGGTTTTCAGTGTGCTAAATCATATTTTTGATACCTTAACCATAAAAGTTGATTTTCAAAAGAGAAGAAGAGAAAAAGAGGTCGAGCATAGTAATTAATTCCATAGGAAACACCTTGTAATCTCCTATACTTTTGTAATCGTTCAGTTTTTGGTATCATTTGTTAACTCGGTTAGTTTACCTTGGCTAAATTATTACTCTTGTATTGATTATGATGTTTGAAGGCTAATACCTTCGGGTATTAGCCATTATTATGAAGATTTGAATGTTTGGTTTTGTTTATATCGATTGCTTAATTTATCGTTGATTGCTTGTTTATGTTTATCAGTTTATACTTGTTTACGTGCTTTTGTATGCGACCTATCATTCAACTGGATCTAGTGATATGGACCAAGTAATCTAAATGCCGGGATGACACTCCATATAGTAATTTATACATCTAAACCAATAGGATCACGAATAATGACCTATCTTTGCCTTTAGATTGCGAGCTTAGTTGGACTGGTAGGTGACCATTGGGATCAACGAGTACGTTCTCAATTAATTGGTAAAGACTTGGCCAGTGGACTACTAGTGTATGAATTGCCTTTAAGCAGTAAGTGGGTAACAAGATCACCATTGCTTTAACCCCTAAGATAGATTATAATCAGCAAATAAGGATGCTTTATGCGGATACGTTTAACTGTGACATAATTCTTCGTATCTAGGCCTTAGGAAGAAGTAATGCCTAAGTCTTAAGAATGATATGTCGCCATCATTGCCTAAATAAACAAACCAACATTCTAATTGGATTAATCATGGCTAATACAGTTTTCTTTTATTTTGCTAGACCACTCTTTTATCTTATGTTTATTTACTTACGTGTGTTATTGTGTCTTAAGTTGATCTTAGTCATCACGAAACCCGTGCCACTCTCTTAGGCTGAAAAACCCCCTTATCCGTTAGAATTAGGATTAACATAGTGTAACACCCCCATTTTTACAATATAGCAGCGGAAGCTAATCTGGGGTATTACTTCATAGTACAACATTCACAATCATAGAAAACGACTCAAAAAGACATTTTTAAAAGATACGTTATCATTCATTTGGGTACAGTGTCCGTTAAAGTGTTGTTTTTGGTAAATTTGGCAAAATATAAATTTAAAACTCGAAACATAAATTACAACCTCACAATGACACATCATGGAGGAAATACACGTGACTTAGGCTCATTTGGAGAAGGAACAGACAAGACTACGGACCTACACCAAATATCTTAAAGAATCATGCTCACAGAGTGTAGAGACGGCGTCACAAGCATGAAGCGACGCCGTCGTGATCTATCTAGTAACGACGTTAGAAAATTGATGACGGTATCAGGACGTAACCGACTTAAATCAGACCTAGAAGATTCTACTTTTAGAATGGAGGGCCGTCGCGATTACAACTGGACGCCGTCATAGTGATTTCCCTATATATACAAAACCGAATTTAGGGTTTTAAGTGTGTAACTTTGTATAACTTTTGGGAGCCAAACCCTAATATTCGTCAACTTTAAGGCCGTCTTTTAGGCTTAAATACCCTATTGTTAACTAACCTAATCCAGGTTTTAAATCAAGTAATATGTTTTAATTTAATCATTTAATAAGTCTTATGGTTGTTTTAATTTGATCTATGTCTTGCCTTTCCTTTATAACATGTTAGGCTAAACCCTGCCATGTATTTACTTATGATTGCATGAAAGTTAGATTGTAAATCCTTTTACTGTTGCTTCTTATAATGAATGTGCACGTTAGGCTTTAGAATACTAGCCATAAGATATTAAATTGGCATAGACGTCTACAGAAACGTGAGAAGTGTAGAAAGGATACCATATGGTAACAGTCTTCATACTACTTTACCACCAATATGGTTGATATCTTAAGATATTTCAATTGCATTTAATATACTCTTATGTAGAATACTAGTAATCTATAACACCAAAGAACAATAAAGAAATCTAGAGAGAGAAATTAGATGGGAGGATGGTTCTAGTGAGGGAAAGTAACAAAGAGAGAAAGATTAGATTAATTGTAAAAATGAACCAACCAACACCCTCTCCATGTGTGAAGAGGGTATAAATACTATCTCTTGTGGCCGGCCATGGGCCTTATAATAGGCTTTCTATAGGCCTTTAGCCCGATCAGCTTTCTAGCTTAGCCATTTAACTTACTATGAGCTACGACTAACTATATTAGAAGTGACTGATACTTTTTGTATTCCGAACAATCTCCCCCTAAGGGAGGTCACTCTAATTAACAAGAAAACTTAAACCTACATACATGCTTGAATTAGTTCTTGAGCGTCATAGTAATTTAAACTTTCAATCATTAACTTGTGATATGTTTTAGTGATCTTTGACTTTAGGCTTTGATTTGTATCTTTTACTTGTCATGAAAGTGATCTTAAACTTCTTGAGATCATCAACCAAGCATAATCTCTTTTCATCATCTTGTGATCTTTTGCCTTCTTATGATCTTGTAACTTTTGGACCAACATGCTCATTGTAACACCCCCAAAATAGGCCAAAGTGGAATATGATGTTCTGGGGGTATTACTTCATAGATCAATAGCACAAGATATGAGAACGACCATTATAAGGGGCATTTGAAAACTGATACATTGGATTTAATAAATGGTTCATTACAAAGCTCATAGGCTTAACTTGTTTGACTTGATAATGTAAATATTTCACCACATAACAATATCCCAAAATGTAATACACGTAAATCTTATTAATAATATGACATCAAAAGATGACCACCCAATGTATCCTTGACTTGTACCTTATTGACCTGAGAAAACATGTTTAAACTATTAACAATAATGTTGGTGAATTTATAGGTTTATAAAGTTAATGAAGTGGATAGCAAGATTTCCCTGTAATAAAGTAACAAATACAATATCACAAAAATGTATTACAAAATGCACTAAGCTCATGACACCGAAGCTAAACAATGTATGTATGTTGAATACACATAAATGACTTTTCCCAATGTAGATGTTCAAAGACCCTAACATCACATTGATCAAAAGGTATCGTTCGTCGTATCCGGCCAACCGGTAAACTACAAAACTCTACATGCCCCAAACATGGGGATGTTATCCCAAATAGATCTATTCAAACAAAACACCACCGCTGCTTACATAATGCAATTAACAATTACATCTATGCAATTAACAGTTCATGATGATGGGCATAGTGGGTTATAGCTACTTAGGCAAACTCGTAATATTTGAATTTAAAATGTACTTGCTTCCTGTTTGTAAAAACAAACATGATCTCATCCCCGAGATTTGATAAATGATTGAAAAAGTATAAAAGCGAGGACTATAAACTCACATCAAGTAATGATAACGTAGAAGCAAGGTAGTGGCACGAAGAACGATGCAAAAGACTTTATCCGCAACCTATGAATAAATAATACATATTCACTAAACGGAAAAATAATAATATAAATACTTGCAATCTCGTCCCTAGTGTGTGCTTGAACTTTATTTAAGAATAATGACGTTTGAAAACACTTTATCGTTTTAAAATGGTCAACTTTATTAGGTCAACACAGTCAAAATATAAGTATATAATTTACGACTTCGGACTTTTTAGAAACTAGGTCATCTAAACTCTAAAAAGTTAGTTTAGATCGACCTTTGGTTTGGTCTCTAAGTGCGTTAAACAATTAGACGAAACGTTGACGTTTAACTAAATCATTTAAGTGAAATTTTACTAAGTTTTATATTGGATGTCTTGGAGTTTTACGATAGTTTTATGAATTCGTTAGTTAACGGCAAGGAAAAACAAAAATATATTTGAAGTCTCAGCTGGGTCGTCTACAACTTCCTTCTTTTAAGTTTTGACCAACGAGGTCGTTTAAGTAGCTAAAAATAGGGCTAAAGATGTGTAGGTCGCGAGGCAGTTTTATACTTAGAAAATATTGAGTTATTTCAGCTTATATCATTTGCGTGGTCAGACTTTTAAAGTCAGATTGTAGGTTTGATACTCAAAGTTAGGCCAAACTAAAAATACCTCATTAATCTATGTCCTACTGGCTATCAATCATAATTTATATCTTTGCATGACGGGGTCTCAATCTAGGTCAAAAAGTGGTCGAAAGGTTGGTGCATCAATTTGCAGGTCGATGCCTGGCAGGCAAACAAGAGTTTTGACAGAATGTCGACACCAGTGACGAGCACCACCTTTTAAACGCAATTCATGAGTTGGTTAATAAACGAAAATGGGTGATGTTTGATCTAGCTTATAGTCGACACTTCAGGAATTAAGTAACAATTGGTTCGACATTTCATTTAGTATAAAGGACACAATAATTCGAGTAAAAAGGGCTTGTTGGCTGATCACAAAAGAGGGCAAATGGACAGTTTTTGTACGTCGACTTTAAGACTTGATAACTTATTATTTACTTGGCAAAAATTGGTGATTCCAGGGGCAAAACAATCCTTATAGGTCCTATTTTTGATATAAACAAAGTGTTGATTTTTACGACTATTCCTAGGTGTTGAATAACATGCATAAATCATAGGCGTGGGGCTGCGTTTTACATTATCAATATATACACGTTTTCCCTTCTAATAAATCAACGCGTCTAAGCTACTTTCGGGCTGAGTCCTATACTTATTCCCCAACATAAACATGGCTCAAAACTCATTAGTCACGTTATAATTTATAAAAGTTATAATGCCATTCAATTTTGTATTGGAAGGTATTCAAAAAAAAGGTTTTCTTTCTTAATAGTTTTAAGCACACCCTATAGGAACAAAGATAGCATATTATAGAGGAGTAAAAGGGGAAGTGACTGCTCACAGAGAAAAGAAAATGTAAGGATGAAGGCGTTAAGAGTTCGGCCCAAGAACAATGATGATCTCACGTGGTCTTTCACCCCATACGTATGCACGACTCAAACACCCTAAATCAATGATTTTTCCCAACTTCTTGCACCCTTATGATCCCGAACTACCCTGCTCGTCTGCTTGTATGACTTCTTGGACCAAAATAAGCTAAAAGATGGGTTTAGGGTTAGGGTTTTCTAGGGTGTATATAACCTTGTGTTCGTATGAGGGGTGTTTGTTGTTGTCGAACCAGAATGACAAGAAAGCAACCAAGTGGGATGGTGAAGTATGTTGCTGATGATGTTGTTGGTTCTTTTATGTTTGCTAAAGAGTATGTAAGGCCGTATATACTTGAGTAACATTGCATGTATAGTGATTTACTTATGAAGTCACGTTTTAATGTTAACCCAAATAGGGTAAGGAATTTCTTGGGTATAATTCGGTCAAGGCACAGTATTAAAATGGTGGAACTATTTGGAACGTAGGGGTAAAGTCAAGAGGGAAATAGCAGCTACTATATCACAAGCATGTATGGGTTTTGCAGAAAAGGTTATGGGCTTTTGCATATTGGATAAAAGTGTTAAATTAGGAATTGATTTGTTTGTTGAGATATTATCTTGTTTGGAATTTGTGGCTGGTTCAAAGGGGTTGAAAAAACGCATGAGATATACTTCTTGTTTATATGAGTACATGGGATTTTATCTTAAGGTTTATCTAGCTTCCTAAATTATTGAAGTTAAAATGTTGGTGTAGTTTGTTTACATAAGTTTTTTTTTGTTTGATTTGAATGAACGCGACTATGCAACTTTCTTGGCGCGAAAAATAAATCGAATGACGAGCATGGAAGGATTGAGTAAGGTATTAATAGGTTTAGGTTACGTGTCTAGTTAAACGCTAACTTTTGGTGTCTACGCGATTTAACTAAAGCGATTTAAACGGAAGTAAACACGTAAAAATGTTTTAACTAGCAAGAAAATAGAATTATTGAAGTTGTAATATGACTTGAAAACACGAGGTGTTATAGTCTCCCCCGGTTAAATAAGCCTTGTCCTCAAGGCTTAAGACGCGGCACTAGACGCCGGTGCGGTCTTGGTGAAAAGATGTGGATACTTCTGCTTGAATTGGTCCTCACGTTCCCAGGTAAACTCAGTACCTCGTTTAGAGTTCCATCTAACCTTTATGATGGGAATGCGACTCCTCTTTAGTTGCTTGATATTGATTTGATCTTGGCTGGGTATACGTGAATGCCTTTGCTGTCAATCACGTGTCCGAGAAACTGTACTTTTGGAATCCAAAATTCACATTTGGAAAATTTTGCGTACAACTCCTCTTTCTTTAGCAACTCTAAAATTAATTTAAGATGCTCTTCATGCTCTTCCTTGTTCTTTGAATAAATTAGTTTATCGTCGATAAAGACAATCACAAACTTATCCAAATAATTTTTTCACACCCGGTTCATGAGGTCCATAAATACCGTCGGTGTGTTTGTCAAACCAAAAGGCATTACTTGAAATTCATAATGCCCATAACGCGTCCTAAACGCGGTCTTGGGAATGTCTTCTTCGCGAACTCTCAATTGATGGTAACCTGGTCGTAAGTCGATTTTCGAGTAGAAACTCGACCCTTGAAGTTGATCGAATAGGTCATCAATCCTAGGAAGTGGGTAACGGTTCTTTACCGTTAACTTGTTTAGTTCACGATAATCGATGCACATGCAAAATGATCCGTCTTTCTTCTTGACGAACAAGATCGGGGCTCCCCAAGGTGAAGAGCTGGGTCTTATAAATCCTTTGTCGGACAGTTCTTGAAGTTGTTCCGCCAGTTCCTTCATTTCGGATGGTGCCAACCAATAAGGTGTCCGTGCTACAGGTGCAGCACCTAGTAACAAATCAATTTGGAATTCTACTTGTCGAGCTGGTGGAATACCCGGCAAATCTTCATGAAAGACTTCAGGAAAGTCTCTAACAATTGGCACGTCCTCAAGTCGCTTCCATTCCGACCTGTCTTTGGCTTCCTTCATGGTAACGTGTGCCAAAAAGGCATCATATCCCTTTGACAAATACTCTTATGCCTTAGTGCACGAAATGATATTTAGTCGGGATTCTCCCCTTTAGTTGTTTCCATTTCCTTGAAAGATTAACATCTCTCTACCATAAGGAACACGTACAATCTTCTCGTCGCAGATGATCACTCCATGATACTTTGTTAACCAATCCATCCCAATAATGACATCAAAACTACCGAGTGGGACAGGCATCAAGTCGATGTTGAATTCATGAAGTTTAGAGTGCAACCTCGAATTATGGTGTTAACTCCTATGATTTTCCCATCGGCTAATTCTACATCATAATGAGTTTCTAACGTAGTGGGGGTAATGTTAATCATGGCACTAAAGGTATTAGATACAAATCTCCTATCCGCACCAGTATCGAACAAAATTGTAGCATAACGGTTGTTGAGAAGAAACGTACCCGTGATGACGTTTGTGTCTGGGCTAGCATCTCTTCCTCCTAAAGCATAAGCTCTCCCTAGATCTATGCCATTCCCGTTGCCATTTCCACGGTTCTTCAGTTTTAGACAATCCCTCCTCATATGCCCGGTGTTACCACATTCATAGCATGCCCCAGCCTTTTGATTCTTATTGTTGTTGTTGTTATTGTTGTTGGTGTTGACCCGACAATCAGTGGTAGCATGACCATACCTCTTGCATTTTCCACACTTGGGTGCACATTGTCCAGTGTGATGGTAATTGCACTTGGTGCACAGAGGTAGGTCCCCAGTATAGACCTTCTTTTCACCAGGGCCAGCAGTGTATGCCCTAGCTACATTTTGCTTCTTGTGGGGTTGTTGTTGGTGATGGTTTCTTGACGAATCATCAGCCTTCCTCTTGTTTTCATTCTGCCTTTCCGCATAAGTGCGAAGCTTTTGATCTATCAAATCGTTGGCCAACTCGATAGCAAAGTCAAGAGTCTTGGGTCTTGCAGACATGACATTTCCATGAATGTTATCGGGAAGTCCACCAATATACTTGTCAATCTTCGCGGTTTCATCAGCAAGAAATTTGGTGCACATCAAGGCTATTGAGTGTAAGCTGCAACATCGTTTCCCTTGACCTTAAGATTCTACAGTTCAATTTCAAGTTTCTTGATCTTACCATTTGGACAATATTTGTCTGTCAATTTCTTATTGAATGTCCCCCAAGTCATAGCATAGGCAGCATCATGACCTAAGGTTCTCACATGTCCATTCCACCAAGTTAATGCAGCACCTAGCAGGGTGCAGGCAACAAACTTCACTTGATTTTCCACAGCACAACTGCTAATGTAGAATACTGATTCCATCTTTTCGATCCATTGAGACAAGCCAACAACGCCTTCAGTTCCCTTGAAGTTCAAGGGTTGGCATTCATGAAGTCGGGATAGGTACAGACACGTGCAGGTTGCACAGGCCTTCTGATTCCTCCTCCTGAACTTTGGCTTCCGTCATCCTGAGTAGAGTTTCTTTGTATTGCCCGATCGATCATAGCTTGAATGGATTCTGGAGTCATGGCGTCGTTTGTTCCTTGTCATGTTACAGGCATGATTCTAATAATCACAAGAATACAATGTACGTGAGATATAATCACAATGTTGATACAAATGGATATGATAATAATAACTACACCAAAACACGGTGAAAAAATGAATAAAATAAGATCAACCATAACATCATACATCAACATTTCATAACATAACGTCGAGTCATACATGATTTGTTTGGATACAAAATGACCAAAAATGATCTTAGTACAGAAAATGAAAATACGTCCTAAAGTCTATTAGCTGGGAATTACCCATAAAGCTTAATAGACTATACAAGATAGCTAGAAATTAAAAGTATAACTAACAGCTACTACCGGCGTCCTCCACCGTATCAATCCGAGCTCTGCTCTTGACACCTTAGTACGCATGATCTGTCTAACTGCATCATCCTCAGCTCTCTGGCGATGCCACTCCATATGACTCATGTGAGTCTCCAGTGTCTCAAGTAGCGCCAAATAAAGGCCCTGTTCTGAGCCTGGATACTAAGGTAATTCCTGGCGTACATCATGACAACTTTGTACTCCTGTAAAGCAAGGTCCTCTAACTCTCTACTACCATCTAATCTCGAGCCTAATGTTTATGGCGGTCAGTATTCGTGGCATCTCTTGAAGTATTGTGTATAAGAAAAATCTCACTCTATTGTCAGGCGTACCTTCGTGCATAGGGTAGCTAGACCTCAAATTGACTCCTCAAATGGGAAGTCATATCTGATGCTTTAGAAGTCTGTAAAAGCTCTAAAACAATATCCAACATCCTCTGCTCTGTATAAGCTCTAGCAATTAGTTCATAAAACAACCAAAATTTAAATAAATTAAAATGAGGACATCATGACAGGATATACGAATCAAAAAATCTTATGTCTGTGCAATAATTACGTGAATCTTATTCGGATCGTTTTTAGTGTTATGTATCGTGTTTGTTGTGTTGTTGTTCGTGATTTTTGATGTGTCATGATCGTTAACGGATATCGGCTCAAGAAAGAGTTTAACATAAGCACGGCCGTCCAAGCAATAAAACCCGGTCACTTTTACATATTACCTGACATAATAGTGTTTTAAAAACCCGGCTTAATCCGATAACGCGAGCCCAAATTGGATAAACCATAATCATTTACGGGCCTAACCATAACATATGATCCAGCCCATGTTAAAAAATATTTGTGCCATCACAAACTATCAAACCCAGCCCAATCTTTTTAGGAAAAATTGGCCCAATTGATTCCATGAAGCACCGGCCCACCAGTCATTTTTATTCAAATGATCAGCCCAACAGAGGTATGTGATTTAGGGCCTAAGGATTATCCCTAAGTTGGTTCAGATATAAACCTCATTCCCCTAATATTTCTCTTCATTCAACCCTAAACTGTCTCACTTAAAAAAAACGCAGTCAAAGAAGTTTCTCTCTCAAAAATAAAACTGCTCTCATATCCCATCAATAAAGATGAGACACGAACCAATCATATGCACTCATCATCGAATCTCAATCTACACCGAATCAAGATCTTCTATCTTCCATAAAACACACCAACATAAATCATAAGCTTTTATTTAACATCACTACCCAACCGGATATACAGAACCCAAACTGTAATAGTCGCAGCTTCAAGGTCTCTAACTGAGGTCTCTGGTAGGTGTATCTTCTGATTTTGAGTTGGTTGAGTGTCCAAAAAATCAAAACAAAGATCGAGTATATCAAAGTTGTTGTACCTCTTTCTTTAATTTCGTAAATGAAAGAAAGGTCTTAGCCTTTTAAAGATCAATGATGATTTTTTTTCTTTCTTGGATTCGATCTTTAAAGATCTTTCAATTGATTGTGCAACACGAAAGAAAAAAATACTAAGATCTTAATTATAGTTTTGATTTTCTATTTCGAATCGAGTGATTGTTTGAGGAGTAGTTGTGATGATGGGAATATAGGATTAGAAATGGATTTGTTGAAGTTTGATTATGACGATGAGTTTTTATAGGATGAGTTGGATTTGAGTGTAGTTGAATTGTGAAGAGGCTGTGATGTTGTTGATGGATTGTTGTTTGATGTTGTTTGTTCAGTTTCTTTTGGTTGACAGACTTGACATTTGAGTTTGACCGGGTCAACTCGGAAAATACCGAGTTGACTCGGTTTGGTTCTTGGTATAACAAAACGCAACCAACCACAACACAAAACGCAACCCCCCCTTTTTTTTCTTCGAGTCAAAACGCAACAGAATCAAAACGCAGGCAACATGACTTTTGTACTTCTTACTTTAAGGGTCTTCAATCGGCAAAACGCAACATCAAAACGCAATCCGATATTGTAGACAAAACGCAATCAGCATCCAAATCGCAACCTGCCAATCCTTTACTTTTTGTACTTTTTTTTTCTTTCTCTTACTTCAAAACGCAACCAAGCAAAAAATAGGTAAACCCAGTTTATTACTTGAGTTTTAAGCTCAAAAAGAAACAGCAGATACATATGATGAAACAAGAATGAGACTAATCTTATAACAACCATAGTATAAACATTTTCATGATTTTTTCACAAGGAAAAAAATGATGAACAGTAAACGCGTAAGCAGTACATGAATAGTAACGAGGACATGGATGAATAGTAACCGGATAGTGACATGAACAGTAACCGAAACATGAACAACAAACACATGATACATTACACCCCTGCAGCTCGGATGCCAATTGTTATCCCAAGAGATTCACATAACAAGAGACATGATCCGGAGGTCGGGGAGGATTGAACAAATGTTTAGCCATATTATTTAGTGAGAGAAAGGGAAGATGTGTGTATTCTAGAGAGAGAAACACACACCTTATTACAAGTGAAATGAATCCTTACCCCTCCATGGAAGTATGGAGGGGATATATATAGCCCGGGACACAATCTACTTACTATACTTGACATTTCTAGTCCCTGTGTGTCCGGCTAATATAAACTAATGTAATTCCGTATTAGCCGACATATTTTAAGGCTAACACTGTACCTGGTAGCTGACCCTTAAATTAACTTTCTCAATGGAAGTCATCATCCTATGCTCAGAAGCCTGCAAAGCTGTAACATAATCAACATCCTCCGCTCTGTCAGCAGCTCTAGCTATAGTCCGGGCATCATGACCAGGACTACAAATCAAACCCTGTCCTGTCTCAACAGCATCAACAAAATCAACAAAATCATACTGACCTCTAGGTGCTCTAGCAGCAGCAGCAGCAGACCTCTCTGCTACATCACACCCAGGTGGGGGAGCAGTAAGTACAAATCTCCTCCAAGGTGGCATATCCTCCTCGGGGATGTCATCTCTTATACGGATCATGGCTGCCCTATGACCCAATGGTGCCTGATCATAGGTAGGGTTGATGGGAGGTGGTGATGGTAGGGGTAATGGTGGTGAGGGTAGTGGTCCAGCAGCAGATGCATCAATCAATGCCTGGGTAGAAGCAGTCATGGGTGTTTGAGGCCTAACAGATATCCTCGCTCCGCGATGTCTAGGTGGTGGTGGTGTAGCAGCAGTCTCGTTCTCCTCGAACGGCTCAGTCTCATCAGAATCCTCAAAGGACTCATCCTCCTTAGCATCCTCATCCTCAGGCTCATGCTCCTCACTGGGATCCTCCTCGGGATCCTCATCCTCATCCTCGGGATCATGCTCCTCGCTGGGATCCTCCTCGGGATCCTCATCGTCATCCTCCTCAAGATCCTCATCGTCAGTCCCTGGCTCGTCCGGATAATCAATAGAATCCGTATCAGTATTATCCTCCATCGAATCCGAGTCAGCAATGTATCCAGGTGACTCAGCAGTCGGTGAAGCATCATCAGCATAAGGCTGATCCTCGACCTGAATGTCATCATCTAATGGTGCATGGTACTCTGGGTGCTTTGGCTCCGGAACATATATTGGTACATGCTCATCTAACTCCATGAGATCAGGTACATAGGCAGGTGACAATGGGTGTGCCTGCCTTTGTTGGGCGACCTCCTCGTACGGATCTATCTCTGGAATCTCATCGGCATTCTCGAGTAGGATACCCCATGATGGTGGTCCATTTGAATCGGAAGATACGGACGCATAGGTAACAGCAGACGATGCGTTGTCTGAAGACATGGAAAATCGGTAACCATAATATAAACTTGTATAAGTATATTATATAGGATCATTGGTAATATATGTAATGTAATATAAACACATATATAACATATGTAAGCACTTAGTATACTCAACTAATCCTAAAATGATGCATGACATGTAAGTATGTATACTAGATGCAAACTAGATGCATCACTACTTGTTTGTATGTATGTTCCTTTGAAAACTTTTGAATGACACAATGTTTGAAAATGGTTATAGACCAAGCAAAAAATATTTGACCTGGTTCTCTATAACCTTGGCTCTGATACCAATCTGTACCACCCCCAAAATGGGCCACAGCGGAATATGATGTTCCTGGGGTATTACTTCATAGATCAATAGCACAAGATATGAGAACGACCTCTATAGGAGTCGTTTAAAAACTGATACATTGGATTTAATAAATGATTCGTTACAAAACCTCAAGGTCTTAACTTGTTTAACTTGAAAAAGTAAAGATTTCACAACATCACAACATCCTAAAATGTAATGCATGCAAATCTTTATGATAATATGACTTCAAAAGATGACCATCTAATGTATCCATGACTTGCACCTTATTGACCTGAGAAAACATGTTTAAACTGTCAACAATAATGTTGGTGAATTTATAGGTTTATAAATTTAATGAAGCAGATAGCAAGATTTCCCTGTAATAAAGTAACAAATACAATATCACAAAATGTATTACGAAATAAACTAAGCTCATGACACCGAAGCTAAACAATGTATGTATATTAAATACATATAAATGACTTTGCCCAATGTAGATGTTCAACTTGTAACATCTATGATTCCAAATGGTATACATTTGTCATTTTCGGCTAACCGGTAAACTAGCAAGTGCTATTTGCCCGAACATGGATGTTAATCCCAAATAGATCTATTCATAACATTCGCGCTCGTATAATGCAATTAACAATTACATCTATGCAATTAACAGTTCATGATGATGGGCATAGTGGGTTATAGCTACTTAGGCAAACTCGTAATATTTGAATTTAAAATGTACTTGCTTCCTGTTTGTAAAACAAACATGATCTCATCCCCGAGATTTGATAAATGATTGAAAAAGTATAAAAGTGGGGACTATAAACTCACATCAAGTAATGATAACGTAGAAGCAAGGTAGTGGCACGAAAAACGATGCAAAAGGCTTTATCCGCAACCTATGAATAAATAATACATATTCACTAAACTGAAGAATAATAATATAAATACTTGTAATCTTGTCCCTAGTGTGTGCTTGAACTTTATTTACGAATAATGATGTTTGAAAACACTTTATCGTTTTAAAATGGTCAACTTTATTAGGTCAACACAGTCAAAATATAAGTATATAATTTACGACTTCGGACCTTTTTAGAAACTAGGTCATCTAAACTCTAAAAAGTTAGTTTAGATCGACCTTTGGTTTGGTCTCTAAGTGCGTTAAACAATTAAACGAAACGTTGACGTTTAACTAAATCATTTAAGTAAAAGTTTACTAAGTTTTATATTGGATGTCTTGGAGTTTTACGATAGTTTTATGAATTCATTAGTTAACGGCAAGGAAAAACAAAAATATATTTGAAATCTCAGCTGGGTCCTCTACAACTTCCTTCTTTTAAGTTTTGACCAACGAGGTCGTTTAAGTAGCTAAAAATAAGGCTAAAGATGTGTAGGTCGCGAGATAGTTTTATACTTAGAAAATATTGAGTTATTTCAGCTTATATCATTTGCGTGGTCAGACTTTTAAAGTCAGATTGTAGGTTTGATACTCAAAGTTAGGCCAGACTAAAAATACTTCATTAATCTATGTCCTACTGGCTATCAATCATAATTTATAACTTTGCATAATGGGGTCTCTATCTAGGTCAAAAAGTGGTTGAAAGGTTGGTGCACACTCGTGCAGTCGTGGCTGCATGCACACTAGATGTTCGACAAAATGTCGACACCAATGATGAGCACCACCTTTTAAACGCAATTCATGAGTTGGTTAATAAACAAAAATGGGTGATGTTTGATCTAGCTTATAGTCGACACTTTAGGCATTAAGTAACAATAATTGGTTCGACATTTCATTTAGTACAAAGGTCACAATAATTTGAGTAAAAAGGGCTTGTTGGCTGATCGCAAAAGAGGGCAAATGGACAGTTTTTGTACGTCGACTTTAAGACTTCATAACTTATTATTTACTTGGCGAAAATAGGTGATTCCAGGGGCAAAACAATCCTTATAGGTCCTATTTTTGATATAAACAAAGTGTTGATTTTTACGACTATTCCTAGGTGTTGAATAACATGCATAAATCATAGGCGTGGGGCTGCGTTTTACATTATCAATATATACACGTTTTCCCTTCTAATAAATCATCGCGTCTAAGCTACTTTTGGGCTGAGTCCTATACTTATTCCCCAGTATAAACATGGCTCAAAACTTATTAGTCACGTTACAATTTATAAAAGTTATAATGCCATTCGATTTTGTATTGGAAGGTATACAAAAAAAAGGTTTTCTTTCTTAATAGTTTTAAGCACACCCTATAGGAACAAAGATAGCATATTATAGAGGAGTAAAAGGGGAAGTGACTGCTCATAGAGAAAAGAAAACGTAAGGATGAAGGCGTTGAGAGCTCGGCCCAAGAACAATGACGATCTCACGTGGTCTTTCACCCCACACGTATGCACGACTCAAACACCCTAAACCAATGATTTTTCCCAACTTCTTGCACCCTTATGATCCCGAACTACCCTGCTCGTCTGCTTGTATGCCTTCTTCGACCAAAATAAGCTAAAAGATGGGTTTAGGGTTAGGGTTTTCTAGGGTTTATATGACCTTGTGTTCGTATGAGGGGTGTTTGTTGTTGTCGAACCAGAATGACAAGAAAGCAACCAAGTGGGATGGTGAAGTATGTTGCTGATGATGTTGTTGGTTCTTCTGTGTTTGCTAAAGAGTATGTAAGGCCTTATATACTTGAGTAACATTGCATGTATAGTGATTTACTTATGAAGTCACGTTTTAATGTTAACCCAAATAGGGTAAGGAATTTCTTGGGTATAATTCGGTCAAGGCACAGTATTAAAAAGGTGGAACTGTTTGGAACGTGGGGGCAAAGTCAAGAGGGAAATAGCAGCTACTATATCACAAGCATGCGTGGGTTTTGGAGAAAAGGTTATGGGCTTTTACATATTGGATAAAAGAGTTAAATTAGGAATTGATTTGTTTGTTGAGATATTATCTTGTTTGGAATTTGTGGCTGGTTCAAGGGGGTTGGAAAAACGCACGAGATATACTTCTAGTTTATAGGAGTACATGGGATTTTATCTTAAGGTTTATCTAGCTTCCTAAATTATTGAAGTTAAAATGTTGGTGTAGTTTGTTTACATAAGTTTTTTTTATTTTGTTTGATTTGAATGAACGCGACTATGCAACTTTCTTGGCGCGAAAATAAATCGAATGACGAGCATGGAAGGATTGAGTAAGGTCTTAATAGGTTTAGGTTACGTTTCTAGTTAAACGCTAACTTTTGGTGTCCACGCGATTTAACTAAAGCGATTTAAACAGAAGTAAACACGTCAAAATGTTTTAACTAGCAAGAAAATAGAATTATTGAAGTTGTAATATGACCTAAGAACACATGGTGTTATACTCATACTGTTCTTGATGTTGAAGTGTGTGTAAACATCTTTCTTGATATTCTTTAACTTTAACACTTTGTCACTTTATGGAGGACGTATGATATCAACTTAATACTTTGTTGCTTCAAGAAAGATGTACGGTATCAGAGTAGCGGATGTCTTGAAACATTTACTTGAGCTTTCATGATGTCTTTATATATGTTGGTCGAGTATGAGCATGTGGTATTGGCTTCAACTTGTCATCGGGAAACTGCTACCACCGTCAGGAAACCTACATGAATAGGTTAGTGATAAACAACATATATGGATAAAAGTGGCTTTGTCACTTTGTCGAATACGATTGTAGCAATTACGATTCCCCATTACTCAGTATAAATACTGCCTGTAATCAGGTAGAATTCTAAAGAATCTCCTTGATAGGGTTTCGCAGCTGCGCTAGCCGTTCTCATTACCAGAGCGTCTCAAAGCAAACAACACGGTAAGAGTGAACCGGTAAGTTACTATCTTCCCGATTAAGCCGTTAATTTATGTTCAGCTTTCCTATGTCCAGATAACCTTGTGAGGCTTCCCATGTACATAAGATTGAAAACTAATTTAGAAAATCAGTCGGTGTGTCAAATTGTAAACGGTTTTTATGACACAGCAATAGTTTTGTCTTTTTCCAAAATTCAATCATCAATTCATAAGCTAGACCGAATCGATATCCAGTATCACAAGTTTGATCCGTATAGGATCTCATAAGTCACCTACCAAGAGCTTGTTTGATGTTGGCTCAAGCAGGATTTCCATCTTCATTGTGAATACTTAAGTATCACTCAGATGGTCTGGAAAAATCACAAGGATAATGCGTAGGACTCTTAATATATATTTCTTGTTTTTCACATTGTGTGAATTAGCAAGCATAATTTTGAAAAGTGTCCTAATGAGATTTATGAATGATCTCTTTTGGCTCTAGACTCAATAGTGCACCTTGTTTTAGTGATCGGAGGCTGGAGCAGACTGCCACCTTTTCAATACCAACTAAATCGGAGTGAGAAAGTTGATAGAAATGCGTGTAATCTCCATGAGAAATGAAAAAAAAATCTTTTGAGAGATTCTGAGTGGCTAGGGAGGGTTGTGCATTGCATTACTGGGTCCATGATGATAGTCTTCAATGTGAGCAATCATCTTTGTGATTCTTGACAGCAGATGTATTGACTCGGTTTTTGCCTAATTGTAAGGATGGCTTCTTTCTTTTCACCTGTTATCTTAACTTTTCTTTTTAATTCTTTAACCCCTTCAGCACTTACCGAGACTTCATGACTATTACCTTGTTGGTTTTGTTCCAGTACTATCTCATTCTCAGTCAGCACTATTCCCTTATTCTCACTTTTACTCCTTTTTATGTCAAACCTAAGGACTTCTACACTATTTAGTGGATTATCCATGGGTAGATCCCTCCGGTTTTGGCTGGATCATGGGAATATATACCTAAACTTAACCACCTTATCACTCCAATACGGTAATTTAAATGGTCGGTCTTTGGTACTTCCACATTTCAGCCAATCACGTAACCATTTACTCCCCCTTCATATGTGCATCGATTAATCGAAAGAGTTAACACATATATGGGTTAGCGTACACATGAGATCTTAAAATCACATTATCAGCCATATATTTTAATTACATGTTCTCCCCCTTATCAAAAATGTCAAGTCAACTGATATTTTGGATACCAAAAGATTAAAATTTATGCTCACGGGGAGAGAAATGTTCTGATTATTTACAAGCCTTATTAGGAACATTTTAATGCTCCCCTTCAATTTATGAGGGTATATAAGACAGTGCTGAGTACAATAATTTGAAAGATTTTGAATTTACTAAGAAATTCTTGAAAACTTTGTACTCGAGCACTCCTTATTAACACCATAAGTCTACACTACTTATTTACATATTCACAAGTATATTATGTACGAGGTTTGACCTGAGATGTAAGAATAACATTTGATAAATCATATGGTCCTTTCCAGCAGCCGTAGGTCTCCCCCGTAAGGTCTTCTACCAACAAACTTTTCCAAGCTTATCATCAATCTTCTATCTCTAAGCTTCTTGTTGATAGCATTGATCATCACCCGAGCTCTTTGCCTGTCTTGTTTACTCCATTTTCTCTTTGGCAAGTACTCCATCTTAATCCCTAGGGCAATATCATTGAGAGCAGTACGAACATAGTTGAGTGTGCCGTCACTGAACTTGTAAAGTTCATCAGTGCGCATCAGACGATTTCTGTTCATTTCATCTTCATAGATAATGCCTTGGATAACAGGGTAAGCGGTGTAGGGAGTCATTCTTCTAAGATTTAAATGGTATGTGTCTGGCTTTTTGAGGTTGAGCTTCTTCTGGTAGCTTTCGACTCCCAATTATAGATCTTCCACACATTCTTGAATGACAATACGTCTAGTGAACATTCGTAAAGCTACATTTAGTGCATACCGTTCTTCTAAGTTGAGGTTGGTCAGCTTGTCTTGAACAAGGAGAAGTAACATATCTTCAATGTCTTGTCGACAAAGTCTTTTGAAGTCGCCTTCTCTAAATTTGTATAGCTGATCATCTTGTCTTCGAACAATAATATCTTCCAGATGATTATAGCCAAACCACTTCATGATCTTGAGGCTGGTTACTGCAATAATCATATGTCTAGAGTAGACATCTTTTGATGTTTCCATGTTGGAAGCATATCCGTAGAATTTCTGATGTTTTGGACCCCAGTGATAAGTTCCCCAGTAAGCATGCTTGTCATAGACAACTTTTATCGGACTCCATATTCTAGAAACCTTGTCTTCAATCCATTTAACTTGACCATAATCAGCAGCCTTTATCTTGGTGATGGAAGTGGTGTATTTTTTACTTAAGCACCCTCCTTTCAGATATTCGAGAGCGTTGTTGATGAAGTGATCCAAGGGGATAACTTGACGACCTTGTTCATTCAAAATTAACGGTAAGGGCTTACTGAGATCATGAGGATATGGCTTCCCTTAAGGATTATACCAGTCTAATCAATCATTGGTATCTTTAAAGACTTCTTCCAAGTGGTACTCTAGTTCCACTACACTCTTGCACGTGCCTTTTATAAGATCATAGGTTGAGCCGGTCAACACTTCTTGAGTCAGATTATCAATTTTAAGCCGATGCATTATGAAGACAGAGAAATTGGTGGGAGTAGCCAGAAACTCATTAAACAAAGATTGAGTGCCTACAACTTGAGCCATTTGTGTGATCTAAGGTTGAGGTGGTCGGTTTTCAACAATCTTTGTTTTGTGCCATTCACGATCAGGAGTTGGAGGTCTTGAAGGATTCCTATGCCATACATCCTCATTTAGTGCCTCTCTTACAGGAGATACATCTTTATTTCCCGTGTTAAACTCTTGATGTGGCTGATCTTCCAAGTCAGCAGCCTTTTGATCATGCTCCTCTGCATGAGCAGACTTTCTTGAAGATTTTGGTTGAGATTTAGATGAACTTTTTGAAGAACTTGTGGACTTAGACTCCTTATTTTTTTGTTCTTTCGATGACTCAGCTTCTTTGCCTGATCTCCTCTTCTTCGACCCTCGGTTTAATCCAGCGGAGGGGTCTTCATCTTTGTCTTACTCATCTCGTTATCTTTTCAGTGCGACAACATCACCATATGAGGTAATGATGTCTTTGTCAGTTTTGTACGATTCGACCAATGCATTGTAGAGATTCTTCTGAGTGTCTGATATGTCTATCAATTTATTGGTCTCCATTTTGTCAATGAGAATCTTCTTCAGTTCGAATTCTGACAGTGAAGCTGCTACTACGTAAGATGTCTAAGGTTGATTGGTTGATCTAACCAACACTTCAGCTCCCAGAGATTCTGTTACGTACTTCTCAATCTTTGGCATGATCTTGAAGACTTGATCTTGAACCTGCTCCTTGATTATTGCCTTTATGGCTGAGTCTACCTGATTACGAAATTCTTGATTCTCAGCTTGAGCTTCTTCTCTGAGCTTGTTTGTTTGTAGCTGAACAGCCACATCCACTGCTTCTTTCATCTTGGAAGCAAGGTACATATCAACAATGCCCGGAATTAAAGAGACAACTTCAGTAAATTGACTTGTTTGCCTGAACTCAGACATTTTAGATTCTAATGCGGATACCCTTTGATCAAACTGGAATAAGGATGTGATTCGTAGAAAACCAACACACGTATTAATAAAATATATAATATGATGGAAAATTACCAAATTACCCTTGAGGACAAAGGTAAAAAGGAAAATCTTCACAAATATATGTATAATATAATACATATATTAACCGGGAAGTATGATTCCCGGGTCGTTATCCCCCAACAATTTGTGAAATTGAGACCACGTTTGTTGTTCGGACAATGATTTGAATTGGAAATAAAGATTGATTTGATTATCTACTTCTACAAATTAAAATAAGCAAATGATAACAATTAAGCACGAAAACAAATTACGGGAAATTAAACTTTAACTAAAAATGCAAAACGGGAACCCTAAACGGCAGTTAAAAACCCTAAATTTCTAAAATTAAACCTAAATTGAATTTTTCTTTTTAAATAGACTCTAATTGACTAAAAAGTAAGTTTAAAGAAAACTAGAACAAAAACGGAATTGAAATGAGCTTTAAAACACGAAAAATGTAAACGGGAACGAATCCCGTTCTTTAAAAAATGAAATTTTGCAATTTTAACCCTACGAAAGCAAAACTAATTTTCCTAGAAACTTTATGATAAAAGAAAATTTTCTAAAAAAGATTTATATTTTTTTGATTATTTTTCTATTTTTTATGATTTTTTAAAATTTTTAATAAAAGAAACTTTTTATGAAAAGCCCTAAATAAGCTGTTAAACAGCTTAAAACTAGACAGACCACTTAAACTATTTTCTTTTTGGTAATTTTCTTAAACTAATCATCTAAAGGACCATAATAAACTAAGTTTATGACAAATTAAGCTACTAATAAGCTAATACTAACCTAAAGAGCTAAATGAACAAGAATAAGCAAAAAGAACAAACCATAAGCTAGAAATTTAAAATAAGCACTTTTAGAAACTTAAAACCAACAGTCCCTTAGACAGACTTTGAGCTTAATATTAAGCAACCAAATGAGCTTTTCATGAAATGAAACTTGGTTTTTCTAAAAAACTAGCTTAAAGACTACTTTAAAAAGCTTTTTAAAATTATATTTGTAAACTAGAGCTCATTGAAAAAGAAGACTAAAAACAGACAGTTCAAACAGCTTATGCTATCTTTAGTTTGAAATGAGAAGACACAAGCTCTAATTTGAGCTTACAAACAAATGGACTAAAGTGCTTAAAATTGAAAACTGATTTAAAACAGATAATCTATAACCTAAAACTTAATTGAATGCTGAAAATCAAAATCTAAAATCTACCTTATCTTGCTGAAATTTTTTGAATTAAAAGGCTGTTTGCAGTCTAAAACTGCTGATGCACTTGACCTGCTAATGAACTAAATCTAAAACCCTATCAATGCAGACCTAAGATTATATTTCTAACACTCTTAAAACACAAGTCTAAATGTAAATTAAGTAAATGCAAAAGCTAGAACTGATCTAAGCTAATAATGCAAATTCTAATTAGCAGGTTTGAACTAATAAGCTATTAACTATTGAAAACTCAACTGACTTAATTCTAACTTATAAAAACAGCTTAAACAATCCTAAATTTAAGTTTTAATACCAACACAAAAGAGTAAGAAGCTATAAACAGCACTAACCTATGGTTAGTGCTGCTGACTGGTTCGTAGTTTTGTATACCTATAAAATATATAATAATAATACTACTTAGGTAAATTCCAACTATTCACCTTTGACCAAGGTAAAAGGTCAAGACTTACAAAAATAATATATAAAATATATAATATACGTATATTAAACCGGGTAAGTGATTACTAAAAAGCACCTCAACACAAAACTTATTAAAAGAGCTAATGACTTAACTAAATTTAACAGAATCAATCCTGAGCTTTGAGTAAACCTTGAAAACCAAATTCAGCTTTTAAAAACTACTTGAAACTGACTTAATGTCTTAAATTGAACTAATCAAATTGAGCTAAAAGCACAAAAGGCCACTAGGCAGTACTAACTAATGTTAGTACTGCTTGTGCCAAACACCCTTTTAAATAGACTTAACACCATATTAGCTTATGAAAAACAGATTTAATGATTAAAACACCCAGATGACCAATGTCAAGCAATATAACAACTAAAATTAACAATTTCAACAAGCAATAATCAGAATATAAAGATCTAATTAATAATACTAATATTTTTTTCTGTATGACAGATTAGTAGACTAAAAATTAAAACAAGATCTAAGCTATGTAACTAGAAACAGATGGATCAAAAACAAACTTACATAAGCAAGAATAATACAAGTTAATACCCAAATTAGCAAACCAATTAAGCAAATAAGCAATTACTAAGGCTAACTAAGCAGAATTTATAATAAACTATTTATAACAGAAAGGTAAATGAGTATAGAACCTAAAATCCCACTAAACAGGGAATTATTGCCAACAAGAGCTTATGTACTACAAGATCTGGCTTATTAGAATAACCAGTTGAGGTCTATGGATCCTTCCAGGTTTGATCCATCATCCAAATTTGAGCTGTGGTACATTTGAGGGAGGATTTGTATATGATTGAGCTTATTTAAGCTTTTTGAGCTTAGATAAGAATGTGACTAGATTAAGAGCTTATGAAGAACAGTTGAGAGTTTTTTTATACTTTTTAAGTAAAAACTAAAAACACATTAAGCTTAAATGAAAATAAACACTTTTATTGATAAAAGGTTAACTGATTACAAGTTTAAATGAAAAGAGGATTACATCTAAAACAAGCTAAAATTACATGGAAATAAGCTAGTAAATAAGCTATTCTTATCCTACTCCTAGATATCTCGTTTGTGAGTAATGAAGGCTTATATTTATAGGCCTGGATGAAGCTTCTAGGTCTCAATTCAGTTATATGCTCCCATCAATCTTGTCCCTTGAATCTTAGCAATCATTGGATACCATCTTTGAGCCGTTGATTAATCTTTATATAGCCTTCAGAGAAGCTTCTCGGTCCTGGAGTTTGTTAGACGCTCCCATAAATCCCTCCCCTTCATTATTCTCAATCATTGGTTCTCTAATCTTGGACCTTGGATCATTAAGTGAGCACACGGATTGCCAGTGTGGCAATCCGTGATTTGACCCTCTTGTGCTTCTTTTATACGTACTTTAGTACAAAAACCTAGCACTTGGTGTGTTTTCTTCATCCGTGTGGCATTCTCCTTGTGGGTTTTAACCAATGAGAGTATTTGGTGATGTAATACTCTGCCAGCTTGTACTTAATCCCTTGAATTGTCTCTCCATGTGGCCAATTTTGATTTACCCTTTGGTTTTAACTCAGGGTAAATCGAAGAAGAAGATGAATAGTAACAACAAATTTTTGCGCGTTTTACTTTTGTAAAAGGGAAAGTTTGACTTTTCTTTTTACCCGGGGTTTGACTTTGGGCTCGGGCTTGGTGTTGTTATAAGGGTTAATGGGTGTTAACTCTTTATAAATTAAAGAGTTAACACCGTTAGGGTTTAATGACTATTTTTGCAATTTGGTTTTCTTTGAGGGACTGATTTGGGAAATTTAGGTTTTGTCATTTTATGTGTTGACTTTGGTTGACCAAGGGTTCACCTTTGTTGACCTTTGATAGCATTCTCTCGGCTCTTGTATTCTCTATTCCGTTCCCGTGTCCGTGTTTGTCCGGTTTTGACCGTTTTCTTGTGATTTTTGCTATATCCGTACCTACACAATCACATAGACAAAACAAGCAATATACAAGCATTTTAAGCATAATTTTGTCTTTTATGGGTCATTTTTTATATAAAAAGGATATGTGTTTTCACACATATCAAAATTCCCCAAACTAAGCGATTGCGTGTCCTCACGCAATATTATATGCTTTATAACCAAATACCTCTAAACTTCCCCAAACTAGACCTTTGAAAAGTAGTAAAGATTTTTGTGGAGAGAGTTTAGAGATCATAAGCTATAAAACACCCCAATTTCCCATTTTTATAAAACTTTTATTTTATTTTATTTTATATATATAAACTAATAATATTTCGACTTTCATTATTTCCATAATTGTTAGGGATCATAGAACAAGATGCATTTCGATCCGAGAATGCCCCAAAAAGGATAAATTCATCATCCTCGACTTTTCACTTACTCCAAACCAAGCTTAAAACAAAATCAGAGCTAAATATCAGTAAAGATGCTATCACTACTCATATTTGCAACTTGTGAACTTTTTACTCCCGACATTTATTATATCTTAGGTGTATGTGCTATTTTGAATTTCAACCTAGGATCAACGTTTTACAAAATTCTATGCTTCATGCTCTACCCGAGAATAATGAGTTTGAAGGCGAGATCATACCATGTAGCGACTTTCGTCTCGGCACATCCCAACCTTGCGTCTAAGTGACCAGGCTTTTGACACCTCACAGAGACTAGTATAGGGACTCACGGACCTTAGGTTTCAAACACTCCTAGGTTTCCCGTATATACATAGCTTGTTTTAAAAACTTAAAATGAATTAGTCAAAGTTCAAAAGCATATTTAAATTTAACAAAAAGAGATCTATTTATTAATTTACACTTAATTATACATAACATTGATTGCAATTGTAACCCTCGACCTTTTAGAAGGCTGCAACATCGGTTGTGAGCCGGCAAGATGCAGCAAACTTTTATCAGTCTTGGATTTTTATTCTTACTATGGGCTTTCTTTAGAAGACTACCACATCGGTTGTGAGCCGGCAAGAGGTAGTAAACTTTTATCAGCCCACAACTTATATTTATTATATTTTTTCATTTTTCATCATCATTTTTTTTAAAATAATATATAGAGAAGATTTCTTTTTTGAAAAATTCAAGTATAAGTTTGAACTAAGACTAAAATTTTTGCTATATACTACATAAAAATTGTTGATTTAAGTTTAATCTTCAAAAATAGCACGTATATTAATCCGGTTAGGAGCTTATGGGAGAAAAAACCACAAATTACACACACGAGCTCTTAAGATTTCTAACTAATCCTTGTTTAGCATCCAACTCATAATCAACTCTATCATTTTTCATTTTTCGCGAATTTTCGCGAACGGTTAGCCTAAATGTTAAGGAACAAGCTAGAGCTCAACACGCTCGATCGGGTCAAAATTTATTTTTATTCTACCCAGCAGGAAAGTTAAAATTGTGAAAAAACACTTATTTTATTTTTAAATTTTTTCATTTATTTTTGAAATTTGGTGGTAAACACGGGATTACATGAAAACAATGGCTGCAAGCACAATCAAATCGATAGACCCCCCATACTAGAATTAAACATTGTCCTCAATATTTTAAGAAGGGTCTCTACGTAAATCCTAAGTCGTTTATTAAGTATGCTTAAAGATAAACGTTAGTCGATAAGATTAGGATATTGGATTTCCCAAATGAAGTTGAGGATTTGAAGCTCTTGTGATCGAAGGACAAAACCACGAGCACGAGAGGCTTCAAAAATCCAGGCAATCCTGGACATATAATCACAAAACACAAAACACGGAAAAGGAAAGAGGCAAGCCTCTCACAACAGAAAACACTTATTCATTACTACATAATATTACTAGGATAAGCATGGGTTGCCTCCCACGAAGCGCTTGTTTAGGGTCACTAAGCTTGACCCAATCCCCGAATTCATTTGTCCTTGGGGAAGGTTTGGAGATCCGAGACAACCAATTTTGGTACCTCCCCTCTAAAGTAGTGCTTAATTCGATGACCGTTCACCTTAAAATTTGACCCGGAGTTTTTGAACTCAACGGTGCCATATGGAAAGACATGGGCAATGGTGAATGGTCTGGACC
>BQNB010055456.1:0-27631 GCA_026074375.1 Tanacetum coccineum
AAATTTTCTATTTTTCTGATTTTGTATTTTGTTTTTGAAGTTTTATATTTTTGTATTTTCTTTTTGAAGTTTTATATTTTTGTATTTTGCTTTTCTCAAAAATATGTACATGGTGATGTTTGATGATGATTGATCGAGAGTTTTATACACTTAAAATATACTATACTAATATAACCTTAAGAGTAATTAAGAAAATTACCAAGTTACCCTTGATAAAATTCACTCTCAAAAATATATATAATATAATATATAATACGTATATTTAACCGGGCAAATATGATCACCCGGGTCGTTTCCCTAACGACTAGTGAAATTGAAACCTCGTTTAAGCTTGGATTCTGATTTGAATTAAGCAAAGATATTTATGATAATCTATATCTACTAAATAAAAAGCAACAATTAAATATTGAACAATTAAAGGCAATTTAAGCAATTTAAACAAATACGGAAAACAAATAAAACGCGACTAATATGCAAATAAACTAAAATTAACTCCTAAAAATGTAAACTAAATTTCTAAACCTAAGATAGGACAAAAGAACATTTTAAGAAAATTTAAAAATATTTTTATGATTATTTTTGAATTTTTTATCAATTAAAAACTATTTAATTCTAATTAAATCCTAAAAATAAAAAAATAGAAAATAATTGAAATTATATTTTTCCTAAATAAAATAAGTAAAAAGAAAATTTTAGAAAAAGAAATTACTACTTTTGGCTTTTTAGATTAAAAGATATGATTTTTCTAAAATTTAAACTAATTAAAAACTATAAAAATAATAAAACTATTAAAAATAAAGTCCTAAAAAATTTATAAAAATTACAGTAAATAAAGAAAATGTGCAAAAACTCCCCGAGTATCCTACTCGAGATTTCACTATGTCAACAAGCTCCCTTCAGGCAGAGAAAATCGTTTACACGTTGATTACGTTATTTTTTGACACTAAGCTAAATGTCGAGGCCTAATCTTAGCTAGAACCAATCTACCACTTTACAAACACTATACACTCACAAGATCTACACTATCGGATTTACACACTATCCGAATCACATAATTACACAAGATAATTACAATAGAGATTTGATACTTAGAAAAAATAGAGAAGAGATCACTAAATAACAATTTGTTTCTTGACGAATACGAATGTTCTTCTCTTGCACTTGATAGAGAGGAGAGATGAAAAGAAGAGATTAGATCACTTAAAACAAGATCAAACAATGTTAGTGATCAAGAGATTTAGTAAGAGAAAGAAGGTTTTTAGAGAGAGAAAGAAGACTGGAAAAATTAGTGTAAAGAGGTGTGTTTTTCTGCCAGAAATAATACAGTTCTTATAGCCAACGAATCCAACGGTCGTTTGCAGGCGGTCCCGGCGGTCCCAGATATATCTTGGGGCCGCTGATATGTGTAAAAACACATATCCGTTTTATATCAAAAATGGCCCTAAAAAGACAAAATTGTGCTTTAAATGCTTGTATATTGCTTATTTTGTCTTTGTGATTGTGTAGGTACGGATATTGCAAAAATCTCAAGAAAATGGTCAAAATAGGACAAACACGGACACGGGAACGTAATTGAGTGTGCAAGAGCCGGGAGAATGCTATCAAAGGTCAACAAAAGTCAACCTATGGTCAACAGTGGTCAACCATAAAAAGACAAAACCCAAAAATTCCAAATCAGTCCTACAAAGTTATCCAAATTACAAAAATAATCCCTAAACCCTAATGGTGTTGACTCTTTTCATATAAAAGAGTTAACTTGTTACACCAAGCCCAAATCCAACACCAAAGCCCGACCCAAAATCCTTTTATAAAGCCCGAAGTCAAACATAATTACCCGGGTAAAAGAAAAGTCAAACCCCCTTCTCTTTTATAAGTTTTTCACGCGGGAAATACAGTTTTCACTGTTCACCCATCGTCCCCGTTTTACCTCAAGCTCAAATCAAAGGGGTAATTCAAATTGGCTACGTGGCTTAGCAATTCAAGTGAAAAGGTACACCTTAGCAGAGTTATACATCATTCAAGGCTCCCATTGGTCAATTCCCAACAGGGAATAACACGCGTACAAGGAAGGAAACACACCAAGGGATATATTTTTTCACTAAAAGGCATACAAAAGAAGCACAAGAGGGCCACATCACAGATTGCAACGCTGGCAATCCATGTGATAAAAATCTAATCCAAGGGCACACAATCGACATCCAATGATTGAGTTGAATAGATGGTTGAGATGAAAAAGGGCGTGTAACCACCTTTGGCCTAGAAGATTCTCCTAGCAGCTATAAATAAGACCTCCTCACTCACTCTTGAATATCTTCTTTTTCCCATTTTTAAGTAGTTAGAAAAGTTAAGCTAAATTTTCATTTTTCTATGTAATTTGCTCTTGTAATTTTCAGTTTCAAAGTACTGTAATCCATTTTAAGCATTAATAAAATCATAGTTTCAGTTTTAATCACTTGTTCTTACTTATAAGCTTTTATAAATCTCAAATGTTTCTGTCTACTATTTCATAAGCTCATAATAAGCTCTTTTAAGTCTCTAAGCTTGAAATTGAGCTAAATTAGTAATTTAATCTATTCAAACCTATAAAATTATTTAAGTACCTTTGCTTATGGATTTTGGACTTTTGGAAGATGAGCTTCAAATGGAAGAGCTCATATGGACCTTTACTAGTTTATCATTGATAAGCTAGAGCTTGTAGAGTAGCTCCTCGAGCTTATTCAGGCTTTGTTTAGCTAAGGCATATTGTAAGTTTCTTATTCCTTTCCTGTCTTAATTTTCTAGCTTTATAGTTGCTTATTCTACTTATAGTTTATCTTATTTACTTAATGTGATTGCTTATTTGGTGTTTATCTTAGTCTATTACTGCTTATTAGTTAATTGTTGTAGTTTATCATTGATCTATTATGTTTTAAACTCAAGTTTCACAAATTTTGTCTTATATAAACTTCAATATATCAGATAAGCTCAAGTTGATTAATAAGCTGTTTTAGATTTATTCTGAAGCTTATTTGTAGTTGATATTGCTTATTGAGTATGTTTAGCTATCTGTTTTCAGTTCATAACATATAGATCTTTGATTTGCACTTTTTGCTTAAAATTCTCATTATTCTCAAATCTTAGTGCATAATCATGATCTATATGTTTTGATCTAATTTAGTTGGTAAAAATTAGTTAAAAGTAGTTATAATTTAGTTTTAGGTAATTGAATATGGTAGTTGTTTGTTAAATTTGGTAGTTGCAGTGTTAATTGATATAATTCAGCATATAAATGAGTGTTTGGATCTAATAGTTTGACTTGATTAAGTCAAATCTTTTTGTGATATTTCTCTTTGTTCAGTTTGGATATCATATTTGTTGAGAATTGGAAGTGATTTCATGGTTTAGTTTGCTGTTTTAAGGATTTTGTAGAGATTGGTGATAAGTTGTACACCAGGGGAAAATTCAGGGTAGTTTTAGGATTGAAATTTGAGATCCAAGTTTATCTAAGCTTTGGTATCTCTTGGTTTGAGTTATTTACTCATATTTAGGTGTATCTTGCTTGCCTTTGACTCGCAAAGTCAAGTGCATCAAGATTTGCACCTATTTGGTGTCACTGTATTAGACTGAATTAGGTAAAAAAGTTCATCTAAATTTGATCCAATTTAGGTTAGTCATACTTGTTATTAGGATCTAATTTTTGGTTTAAAGATAGTTTAGAAGTAGCTAATCACATCTAGATAAAAAGATTTTCATAATTAGTTTATTTGCTTAGTTAAAATCAGCTGTCAAATAAGCCTTTTGTCTTTTCAGTTTCAAAATAAAATTCAGCATGATTTGAGCCTAGGGTCTGTTTTCAAAGAACTTTTGTAATAAGCAAGTGAGTCTCAAACTTTGTTTCAAAGGTTGATTTAGGAAGCTTATTAGTTTTAGTATAGGCTTGCATAAGCCATTTCCCTACAAGGATCCAAGAGCTTATCTAAAAATAAGCTCAAAGGTCCCTGTGGGGCCTGTTTGGTTATTGGATTTAATACTATAGCTTATTTACTCTTTTAGCTTATTACTTGCTTGTTTTTAGTTCTGTTTAGCTCATTAGCTTAGGTTTAGCATATTATAGCTTATTTAGTCTTAACTTTAGCTTATTTAGTATTATAGCTTATTTAGTTTTCTATAAAAAACAAAAAAAATAAGTTAAGTGTTTCTGTCTAGATAATAAGCTGTTTAATAGCTTATTTAGGGGTTTTCATAAAAAGTTTCTTTTATTAAAATTGCTTATTTTTAGGTGCTTAACAACTTTGCTTTTATAAGTTTTTTAAAAATAATAAAAAACGGGGAAAGTGGAAATCGAGGGTGAGCAAGACTCGAACCCCCGACCTCAACACTTTCAACCCTTTTATAACACCACAACACACACTCACTACCACTGCTCCCTGGGGTCTTTTTCGTTATACTCTTACAACATTTAACTTTTATACACATTTAGTCCTCATAAGCTTAATAAGCCGTTTTAGCTTATTCCGTGGCTTATTCATTAAGCTGTGACATCGAGCTTATTTTTCCTAGGTTCTAATTAGTATAAGCTATTTTCTGTATTTTTCTAGAATTTTTATAGATAGTCTAGTATTTTTAAACATTTATTTTCATTAAAAACTTTAAAAAATCATTAAAAAATAGAAAAATAATCAAAAAAATATAAATCTTTTTTAGAAAACTTTCTTTTATCATAAAGTTTATAGGAAAATTAGTTTTGCCTTCGTAGGGTTTAATTTGCAAAATTTCGATTTTTAAAGAACGGGATTCGTTCTCGTTCTCGTTTTTCGTGTTTTAAAGCTCATTTCAAATCCATTTTTGTTCTAGTTTTCTTTAAACTTACTTTTTAGTTAATTAGAGTCCAATTAAAAAGAAATTTTCATTTTAGGTTTAATTTTAGAAATTTAGGGTTTTTAAATGCCGTTTAGGGTTCCCGTTTTGCGTTTTTAGTTAAAGTTTGATTTTCCGTTATTTGTTTTCGTGCTCAAGAGCCCGTGTACTTTTATGATTAACGATCTAAACTATACATCTCCACCCTTTCTTTCGATGTCACATTCGGGAGCGAATCGGACAAATGCCCATGTTTTTTAATTTCGATGGAGTTTGGATATTATTTATTACCTAAGGATTTTTAATTGCATCTTTTATTCAGCATTATACATATTTTTTTTTCTTTTCAGCATTTTTTCATTTTTTATTTTATTATTCTTGCAACACCATTTTCATAATATTACACATTATTTTTTGCAAATAGAAATTTTTTATTTTACGAAAAACCAAAGTTTAAACTTGAACCAAAATTTTATTTACAAATGATGTCGACGTCTTCTGTTAAAGCTTTTTCTCTAAATATGTTCTTGATTAGACTTTATGAGTATAATTATAATTGTAAAAATTGAAGAGGGCACGTATGATTAACTCATTTTAAGACTTTCGGGGAGAAATACCCTAAGTTATTTTTATAAAGCCTTTAAGTTTTCAAATAAACCTGTTTAAGCATCCTATATCGTAATCAACACTATCTATTTCTTATTCTTTGCATTTAAAATATCTAATAAAGAACATTCGCTATTACTTAGCCTATATAAATCCAACTCGGAATATTTTAAAATCTATTGAGATTGCACAAGTCTTCATTACTAATGATTCAACGTCTAGCATGTTTAAAGTCTACTGGACTAGCAACAAAACTAGCATCGTTAATTGTTAAGGGAGAAAGGATAGAACTCATCCGTTCGTTCGGTGTCAAAAACTTTACCCCCTTTTACCCCCTCTTATTTCTCACCAACGGAAAACCTACATTTCGTGTTCTTAAACACTTTTTTTTCAATTTTTTGCTTTTTTTGCAGGATAAGGGATACGTGAATCAAAACATATAAGCAGGTAACATCAAATCGATAGTATTCCTCCCCAAATTAAAACGAAACATTGTCCTCAATGTTTCAGGCGGGTTGCTACGCAAATCTAAGCGTTTTAGATTAATTATGCAAAAAAAAAAGATAAACGTGAATGATAATGATGATAAGGATTATCGGATTTCCCCAAATCTATTTCAACAAAGGATAGGATGCTCGAGTGAACCGGACATAACACCGATTGACGAGAGGCTTCATAAATTGTTAGATTTTCCTTTAAAAAATTACAAGCACAAACAAAAAACACAAAGAACGGAAGAGTACAAGCCTCTCACACCCATTAGAAACTAGAAAGAAAAGTAGAAAATGGATAAGCTATGGGGTGCCTCCCACGAAGCGCTTTGGTTTTTGGTAAAGCGAGTACATAGCTTGACTCGATCCCTGACTTCATCTCTTCCTTAGGGGAGAGCAATTGGAACTGGCTTAGAGGAGAAATGAAAAGTACGAGATGCCAGGGTCAAATACGGAGGGTCCTAGTTTTTGAGAGAGAGAATAGTCAGGAGAATCCTCGTGGTGGTGAAAATTGAAAGAAAGTCCAAATGCAAATGTGAAGGGATTGACTTCTTCAACGATTTAGGATAAACAATTTCACTTAGTAAAAATCTTCATCATTCATGGTCGTAGCAGGCTTAAAATTTTAAGGAAACATTGGTGGTTCCGGTGGAGGACGAGGTGATAATGGTTGTCGTGATGATCATGGTTCGGTAAATCATTATCTTCATCTTGGATCATCATTCTTAACACCGGGTGGCTTAAATCATCTGGAATAGAGGAATATATCGATCTCTTCTTGAACGGGGTCACTATCCTCAACGGGGATAAGAGATTCGATAATTGAACTTGGATTAGCATGAACATTTTCCTGTGACCGGGAAGTTGAAATCTCACAAAGCAAAGTCATACGACTAAGATATTCCTCATGCTCTCTAGCAATCCTCGAAGGAAGTGTAATAAGTTCACCGGCGAACTCATGGTGAAGAGGATCACTCCTTGGAGAAAAAGTAATTGAAGTATTATGGATGGATTCATTTTGTTTTGGTTCATGATCGGAAATCACTTCGGGAGCGAGATTATGGGTGGTATCATCACTAAGCAGATTCTCAAGAAAAATTACGTCTCCTTCTGAATCGAAATAACCTTCCTCAAAATTAGAAGAAACTTCCATGGCTAGAAAAGCATCGATCTCATCAATATCGTCCTCTGGATTGGGACACTCAACCTTATCGGACAAAGGTGTGTTAAGTAAAACTGGCTCATCTGAAATGTTAGAGTTCTTGTTTATGACATCTTCATCCATCTCGTTAAAGAGAGGATTTACGTTGCTAGAGGTGAAGTTATCATCAAATTCAAAAAGAGGGTTTGAATAAACTTGAAAATTTTCTTCATGGATGACTTTTTTAAGAAGAGTGAGTTCATCGGCGAACTCCTCAAAAATTTCACTAGTCTTCACCGGAGAAGAACTAGGAGGATGAGCATCGGAATGATTAGTGGTACTGCCACTAAATGTCTCATCTTTTGAAAAATCAATGACAGAAATAGCATGAGCAAATTGCTTATTCTTGCTTTTCTCAGATTTTTCAGCATAAAAGACAAGTTCATCGCTTCCTACTCTTAAAGTTAATTTTTCCTCGTATAAATCAATGAGAGCTTTTGCGGTGCGAAGGAAAGGTCTCCCTACAATAATAGGCACTCTTGGGTCTGGTTCAAAATTAACCATAAAAAAATCAACAAGAAAAGTGAAACCATCAACTCTAACTACAATATCCTCGGCTATACCCATTGGGTACGTAACGGAACGGTTAGCAAGCTTGAGTGTCATTCGAGTGGGAGTCAAAGCTCCAAGCCCAAGTTGCTTGTAGATAGAATGGGGTAAATGGTTTATGCTAACTCCAGAATCGGCTAAAGCACTAGTCCTATCAAGTTCTTGTAGAGCACACGGAATAAGAAATTTTCCCGGATCTTCGAGCTTCTCGGGAACTTTGTTCAAGATGATTGCGGAACATTCAGCATTTATGGTTGTGATGGTGATTTCTTCAAGTTTCTCTTTGTTCCTTAGTAAACCGCTTAACCATTTGTTGAATTTCGGCATTTCGACGAGAGCATCTTTCAATCCAATCTCTAAACAGAGTTGTTTAAACATCTTCAAAAACTGGCTATGTTGAGCACTTGGTTTATCGTTCTCTCTCACTTTCATCCTCTCGGGATATGGAAGTTTAGGTTGATATGAATTAGGCTCTGGAGAATTTGGTTCTTGAACAGTTTTCTTAGCCTTTGGTTTTGGAATTTCAATGAAAATGGAATCTTGATTCTCCGGAGGTGGGACTTGTGCGGTACTTTCTAAACTTGGTTTTTGCACTTTGTCCATTGACGTCTCCGGGTTTTGTTCGGGTTCCTTTAGAGGAGTAGAAACAACGGGTGTAGGAACAAGAGGAGTCGAAGGTCCTTCACAAGTTTTACCACTTCGTGTGGTGATAGCATTAACATGCTCACGAGGGTTAGTTACGGTTTGACTTGGAAGAGTTCCTGAATTCGAAGATGAAGCGGTGTTGGAAGTTATGAACTTAGAAAGCATTTCCGTTAAATTTGTCATCTGGTTTTGTAAACCTTGGCCTTGATTTTGCATATTCCGTAACACAGCATCATTAGCCTTGACATAATTCTCGAAATCGGTCTTTGAAACGCCTTGCATTTGTTGAGGAGGAGCTTGATAAACTGGTGGTTGAATCGTTGGAGGTTGGTAAACTTGCCCTTGATTGAAGTTACTTCCACGGTTTTGATTGAAATTGGTCCCTCAATTTTGGTTGAAATTATTTCCTTGATTTGGATTGAAACGGTTTTGATTATTTTGAATCGGAGGAAAACCAGGAGGTCGGATTTGATTTGAAACCATCGGAGGTCTAGAATTGGAATTTCCTTGATTAAAATTGGCTGCAGCAGCTTGTGAAACGTACTCTTGAATGTTGTCTTGATAAACATTGCCATCGGTGGCTGGACAGTTTTTATAAGAATGAGCACCTCCACAAGTTACACAACTCTGCTCGACCGCTTTTACGGATGCGGGAGCTTGGGCTTTTTGTTTGTCGATAAGCATAGTCTTCATCAAATTCTTAAGTTCAGAGACTTCGGTTGTAAGAGCAGCAACATCTGGTGAAATTTCCGGAGTAGATGAATTCGAACTCACTTTGGCAACGACTGCCTTGTTTCGTGAATTACGGACCTTGGATTTACTTTTGATAATTCTCAAGCATTCACGAGGCATCTTATCCAAAAAGTTTCCACCAGCAGCAGAATTCAACGAGTCTTGATCATTAGCATTCAAAGCATTGTAAAACGTATCCAACTGATGTAGTTCTGAAAATCCGTGATGTGGGCATGCTCGAAGAAGGTCATTAAATCGATCCCAAGCCTCATAAAATGATTCGTCAAATCTTTGTTGAAATCTCGTGATTTCGTTACGAAGATTTGTCGTTTTTGAAGGAGGAAATAATTGATTAATGAATTTGGAAACAAGATCATCCCATGTCAAAATCTATCGAGGAGGTTTTTTTTCTAGCCAAATCCGGGCTGAACCTTCAAGAGAAAACGAAAAAAGCATAAGCTTAATTGACGTGCTCGGGACGTTTGGGAATCTCATTGTTGAAGTAATCTTATTGAAATAACGGATGTGAGCATGTGAGTCCTCTTTATCATGTCCGAAAAACTGTTTGTTTTGAACAAGATTGATCAAACCATGCTTTAACTCAAAGTTAGCATTGATTTCGGGAATTAGAATTGCATCCTCGTAACCCTCGGTGGGTGCTTGGAGCAATTGTGCCATAGTCCGGTTATCAGCCATCGGAACTAATGGAGGATTAACAAAAGGTTCTTCTAAATGAAATGGTTTAACAACAACCTGTTGGCTTTGTTGTTACGATTGCGGTTTTGAGAACGAGTGCGCATGCACAAAGTAGAAAAAGAAAATTTAAACTAATTTTTTTATTTTTTTAAAAAACAAACTAAATTAACGGATAACGAGATGACAACTTAAACCAAATAATCAACTTACTTCACGTTAGCTCTTAAAAATTGATTTTTAAGGTGAGCCGTTCCTTGTAAGTGACACAAATGACAAGTTTTTGAATCTTTGGTTCGATTTGGGAACTTTTCAAGTTCACCGGAACTTATTTATGATAATACCTCAATTGAAGGTATTATTTGTTGGTGTTCGTTTACCAACTTTATAGATTTTATTTCTTTTTAAGGATAATTTTTTATATTTTTGATTTTTTTAATTTTTTTTATTTATATGATAACTATACTAAAAAGAAAAGAAAAATATATTTTTACTTTTATATTTTTTAATTTTTTTGGGTTTTTGATTTTTATAACAAAAATATAACTTTCCGTAAATGAAAGGATCTTCAAATCAAAATCAACAAACGTAAACGAATGAATCTTTAACACAAGTTTCCCCGGAACGGCGCAAAAATTATCTCGTCAATTTAAAACAACACTAAAATAAATATATATAATACTATAGAAATTCCCAATTCTCCTTGAGGACAAAGGTAAAAGGGAAATTCTTCAAAATATTATAATATTAATATAACTATGTATCTTAAACCGGGAAGTATGAATTTCCCGGGGTCGTTTCCCAATGATTTGTGAAATTTGGAAACCTTCATTCGAACAATGAATTTGAATGGAACAAAGATTGATTTGATTATATATATATATATATATATATATATATTATATATATTTTTTATATATTTTATATATATATTATATATATATATAGTATATAGTATATATATATATATATAAATCTACCCAACTAATAAGAACAATTAAAATAGCAATTAAACACACTTAAACACTAAAGCAATTAACGGGAACACTATAAAACGCGACAAATAAGCACAGTACATTAAAAATCTAATCCTAAAAATGCAAATACAATTTTTTAACGAAATTAAGACTAAATAAAATTTTTAGAAATGAAAATATTTTTTTTTGATTATTTTTGAATTTATTATGAATAAAAATATTTTTTTAATATTAGTTAATCCTAAAAAAAATAGCAAATTAAGTCACTAAAAATTAAGAAAAATGATTTTTAAACTTAGAAAAGTCTAAAATAACATAAAAACTCACAAAACCATTTTTTTGTATTTTTCTGAAACTTTTTTCTATTTTTTATGATTTTTCGAAAATTAAATCCTAAGAAAAATGATTAAAAATAATCTACTTAATGGAAAAATGTGAAAAATTCAAGGAAAATACTAGGCACTAGCAAGAATTAATGAAAAATAAGAATAATCAAAAAGCTAGTAAAATAAGCCCTAGAATAAGCTCCATAGAGCTAAGATTATTTTTTCTTATTCAAACTTAAATTGATATATTAATATTAATTAAATGAAAGGAATGTTAACCAGATGAGCTATTGAAGCACACTGGTTAACACTTAGGACATATAAGCAAGAGATCGCGGGTTCTAGGCTGGCAACACCCCTTTTTTGTGTTTTTTTATTTTTTTGCAAACTAAAAGCTAAAACTGCAAGAACATACATTTTTAAGCACTTTTAATAAAGAAACTATAAGCTGAATTTCAAAGATAAGCTCTAAAAAAGCTTATGAAGGTTGTTGCCTCAGAAAGTAAGGTTTTGAAGAACAAAAATCTTATTTTCACTAAAATGCATGCACAACACTCAATTTAAGCTCAAACTTGAAAACAAAAGCTAATCCTAAAAGCTAATGATGTGTACAAGCTAATAATGACAAGCTACCCTAATTAAAAACACTTTAAGCTATTTAAATTTATGATTAAAAACAGTAAACTCAGAAAAAGAAACTTAAAGCTTAAAAATCCAATAAGCTAAAATGCAATATAAGTCAAGACATAAGCTGAGCTTATGAGAAATTAACCACCTACTTATAAACTATTAATCTAAGTTATAAAAACAAGAACTAAAAACTAGAAAATCAATTTTCAAGAGCAACTTACTAATATTACTGTTTTTGGCTTTTTGAAACTTTTATGAACTTTTAAAAGCCAAAGTATCCTAAGAAATAAACTAGTAATGAAAAAAAAGTTCTAATCTATATTAAGCTATGTGAAATCTATAATCCTACTGAAATTTAGATCCTAAAAGCTTCAAACACTAGCTTAGTAAAAAGCTTAAAAGGACAGCAGTAGTAACTTTAGTTACTACTGCTGATGCACTTGATAAAGGGCAAAACACCAATGTAGGTGTCGTTAGGGGATAACCTGCATTACACACTCTATTTGAGTGTGCTTGAACACAATGTAACCAATTACCAAGCTTAGGAGGCTTGGATCAAAATTTTAGCAAGCAAAGAAAAGTGAAAAAGTCCCGTGGTGCAGAAAAAAATAATAAGCCATAAAAGGAATTTAAGCTCAATCTAATCCTAGAAACCTACTCAAATCTTAATCAATTATGAAGATCAAACTCACAAAAGAAATTTTTCAAAGTTATGTTAACTTTTGAAGGTCAAACAATACTAATCCAAACACCCCTATAGATTTGACAGATTTTACTTAAGCTTATGAAATGAGAATCTAAAGAACTAAACCTTAATACCAGATAACTACTAGCTTATAACAAGACTAATAAGCATAAATCCATAATCAATTTAAGCTAGAATTAAGAATCTAAAGCTAAGCTACCTATTTTTGGCTTTTTAGTGATTTTTAAGACAAGTAATGAAAATTTAAGAGCTAAGCTACCTAAGCTAAAAACAGATGAAAATTTATAACTAATAAGCACAAAGAGATAATTATAAGCACAAATAAGCAACTAGATTAAGCAAATAAGCAGATCTACACTAATAAGCAATTATTAAGCTATATATTGAAGAACAAAGGAAATTAAATGAGAACTTACTAGAGGCTTCAGCTAAACAGAAGCTTATATGCTCATAGAGCTTATCAACAGCTCTGGCTTATCCTAAGATAAGCCAGTAAAGTCCATGGGAGCTCTTCCAAAGCTAGCTCCCCTTCCATAAGCCACAATCCAATAAGTATAAGGTAATTAAGCTTTGTTTAATTAATTTCAGTAGATTAATTGAACAATTAAGCTCAATCACAAGCTTAGAGACTTGTGAGAGCTGAAATTAGCTTAAGTGAGCTTATGAGACAATAGCTTAACATTTGAAAAGAAATAAGAGCTTATGAGTGAAAACAGTGTTATGAAATCTAAATGAAACTTTTATTAATGACTAAAAATTAGATTACAATGCTTAGAAAATGAAATTACAATAAGTTTGAAGATTACAGTATTAAAACTAAAAGCTAAAATTTCATTTAAAAAAAAATAAAAGCTACATAAGCTAAATTTATAAGCTAAAAAAATTACAAGCAAAGAAGATGCTCATGTGTGTGTGAGTGAGAGCCTTTTATAGCTGTTGAGAGAACCTTTCAGGGTCTGACCACTCTTACACGCTCTTTTTAATCTCCACCCTTTATTCATTCCAATTTTGGGACGTTGTATCGCATATGTGCACACACGGATTGCCAGCGTGGCAATCCGTGATTGTGACACCTTGTGCTTTCTCTGAGAGTGACTCAAGTGTAAATATCCCCATTCCTTGTGCTATCTTTAATCCAACGTGTCCTCTCTTTGATGGGTTTAGCCAATAGGATGCAAGGAGTGTTGTGTTTACTCTGCCATGTGTACTTGATCCCGTAAATTGTCCTATTTGCCTCTTAATTGTAGAAACCCCTTTGTTTTACCCTGAGTTAAATGGCGAAGGAGACGATGAATAGTGATGAGGTTCTTGGCGCCTTTTTTTCGTTTTAACTGAATTGGTAAAAAAAACAGGTATAACTTTGGGGTAATGGCAATCTAGGTCCTTGTCTTTGTTTTAAGAAAAAGTGTAGTGTTAAATGACTTTCAATAATGGCAGAAATGACCCCTGGATTTTTATAAAAGGTTTATGGGTTGGATATTGGGCTTTTGTTTTGGGCTTTGGATCCGGGTGAGGTTTTTAGGGATAATAGGCCCATTAAGCTTAGGGATCATTTGTGTAACTTTGGAAACTTGAGGGACTAGATTTGTAACTTTGGATTTTTTTCCTTTTGTGGTTTGACTGAGTTGACCCATAGTTGACTGAGAGCTTTGACTTTTTGACTTTGGCTTGATTTCCCGGCTTCTTTTGTGCTCTTCCATTTCCCGTGTCCGTGTTTGCCCGTTTTTGATGGTTTTCTTATGATTTTTGCTTTATCCATACCTGCATACACAAAACACAAAAACACATATATCTTTGCCATTTTCACTGTATTTTTGGTCATTTAGGGTCATTTTTGGTGTTAACGGATATGTGTATTTTACACCTATCAAAAATCATGATCTATGTGTTTTGATCTGATTTAGTTGGTTAAAATTAGTTAAAAGTAGTTATAATTTAGTTTTAGGTAATTAAATATGGTAGTTGTTTGTTAAATTTGGTAGTTGCAGTGTTAATTGATCTGATTTAGCATCTAAAAGGGGTGTTTGGGTCAACAACACTAACCATAGGTTAGTGCTGTTCTTGGCTTATTGGTCTTTTAAGTTCATTTTAAATCTCAAAATTAGGATTGTTTAAGCTATTTTTATAAGTTAGAATTAACTTAGTTGAGTTTTCAATAGTTAATAGCTTATTAGTTCAAACCTATTAATTAGAGTTTGCATTATTAGCTTAGATTAGTTCTAGCTTTTGCATTTACTTACTTTTCATTTAGACTTGTGTTTTAAGAGTGTTAGAAATATAATTTTAGGTCTGTATTAATAGGGTTTTGGATTTAGTTCATATGCATGTCAAATGCATCAGCAGCTTTTAAACTACAATTAGTCATTTTTAGTCTTAATTTTCAGCTAGTTAAAATAACTTTTAGCTTTTCAAATTTCTTGCACAAGTAGATTAAGAGGTATTTTAAGTATTTTTGAGATTATTTTTAGCTTATTAAGCTTATTAGGTTATCTGTTTTAAGCTGTCAAATAAGCCTTTTGTCTTTTCAGTTTCAAAATAAATTCAGCATGATTTGAGCCTAGGGTCTGTTTTCAAAGAACTTTTGTAATAAGAAAATGAGTCTCAAACTTTGTTTCAAAGCTTGATTTAGGAAGCTTATTAGTTGTAGTTTAGGCTTGCATAAGCTATTTCCCTACAAGGATCCAAGAGCTTATCTAAAAATAAGCTCAAAAGTCCTTGTAGGGCCTGTTTGGTTATTGGATTTAATACTAGAGCTTATTTAGTCTTTTAGCTTATTACTTGCTTATTTTTAGTTTTGTTTAAGCTCATTAGCTTAGGTTTAGCATATTATAGCTTATTTAGTCTTAACTTTAGCTTATTTAGTATTATAGCTTATTTAGTTTTCTATAAAAACCAAAAAAATGAGTTAAGTGTTTCTGTATAGATAATAAGATGTTTAATAGCTTATTTAGGGCTTTTCATAAAACGTTCCTTTTATTAAAATTGCTTATTTTTAGGTGCTTAAAAACTTTGCTTTTCTAAGTTTTATTTAAAAAAAGGGGAAAGTAGAAATCGGGGGTGAGCAAGACTCGAACCCTCGACCTCAACACTTTCAACCCTTTTGTGGTATATCCTTTATCATAACACGGGGTCGATTCTTGGACTTGCCTAGTTTTTAGAGAGAGAAACACATGAGAGAGATTTTCTAGTGAGAGAAAATATGTTTTATAAGAAAAGAACAAATGACTAGTTTCCTCTTCCAAAGTTAGAAGAGGCTTATATAGTTTTTACAAAATACCGGGTATTAGTACCCGGCTTAAAACCGAAAGACATACGATTAACTATTAAACTACGAACTAGTATAAACAATAAATATACGGGGTGACCGAGTCTTTTACTCATATCTAACAATCTCCCCCTAAGGGAGGTCACCCTTGAAAACACTAGACTTAAGCTCTTACAACTTGCAGTCTTTTGATTCTTCATGTTACATCTAGTACTTTGTTGTAGTGATCTTTAGATAACAATTGAGCTTGTTCACTTTGACTTGTTTTGATTTTGATCATGAGCTTTCTTGAGATCATCAGCCAAACTTAATCTCTCATCATCTAGTAATTTATTGACATCTTGTGCACTTGTGAAGAAGAATATGATATCAGAGTTTGCGGAAGCTTTGACACCTTTATGAGATCTTTCGTTACATAACCCCACAACAAGTGTAGATATTCGTGTCAGACATTAGGTTATAACTTGACAATACTGGGAACTTAGGTATCTCCATCTCCCATCTCATCTTTAAATGTCCTGTAATGCAACAGTTAGCAATAAAGAGAAAATTGATTTGAAAAACAGTCTAAGGTGTTTAAATTATTAAAATATTTGTAACACTTCGAGAGATTTGATTGTTTGTCAAATGAATCAATAACCGACACTACTTATACTGGAAACAAGTGGATTCACACATAGAACGCACCATGCGTTTCTTTCCATTTGACACTAGTTTGATTCTTGTAGAATCGCATAAAACACCTAGCTAAGACTTGGTTTGATGTTTGCTCTGCGTGCGCGTGATTCCATCTTCATTGTGAAAAACCATGTTTCAGTTTCACTCTGATGTTCTGCAATTCACAAGGATAATGCGTATGACACTTAGGATAGACTTGTTTCCACAGTGTGTAAAGAACAAGAGAAATGGATTATGTGTCCTAACGAGATTAATTTAACGATCTCTTGGCTCTAAGACTTAATAGTCATTTTGGTTCTATAATCGGAGGCTTGAGCTCTGACTGCCACCTGTTCAATATCAACTAACTCGGATTGAGAAATTCAAATAATAACGTGTTTATCTCCGTGAGAAATGAAACATAAATCTTTTGAAAGATTAGCAGTGAGTGGGCATAGGGAGAGTGTGCATTGCATCACTGTGGTCCATGATGTCGATCTTCATGTCATCAATCATCTAAGTGATTCTGGCAGCATATGTATTGACCCGTTTCTGCCTAAAGTGTATGGAGGGCTTCTTTTCTTTAGCACCCTTTATGCTTTACAATTCTTTTTAAGTTCTCAACCCCTTCAGTGTTTACCGATACTTCAATAACTAGAACCTTGTTTGGTGTTATTCAGTACTAGCTCCATCTCAGTCGGACACTTTATCCCTTATTCCTCGCTTTTACCTCCTTTTATATGTCATGTCCTAAGGACTCTACACTAACCTAGTGGATTGTCCCTGGGTAGATCCCTCCCTCCGTTAAGCAGGATCATTGGAAATGTACCTAACCGAGAGACCAACACTTATAACTCCAATAAAGTAAAATACATGGTTGGGTCCCTTCTGGTACAGTTCTCCCTTTTCCCATAAAACCAATTTAAAACTTCCAATTAAGGTACTTATATAAAATATCAAAGCGATTAGAACCTAGAACTTTTTTTGATTTTTTTTTTCAGAAACGGAGTCCCCCTCAAAAAGTGCTTCGGTATTCGAAATAGTTTAGCACTTTTGGGGCGGAGTATATGAGTGCGCGAAATAATCACGGTTATTATTAATACACATAGTTTAATCACATTTCTACCCCTTATCAAAAAATTTTAAACCCTTTGACATTTTGGATATCAATTGATTTAAATATGTTTAAGAAATTTAGGAGAAAAGTGTGGCCTTAATTCGCAAGTCGTGTAAGAAACATATAACTGCTCCCCCTCAATCGTTGAGGGATATAAATTACTCCTACACTTAATCATCAAAAGATTTAACTACTTACTAAGGTACCAGATTAATTTTCACAAAAGAAAAAAATTGAGCCTTTTGTATTGTAACGACGATGTCCAGTCACGGTTGTTCAGATGATCAGCCTTAGTCAATATCTCTATTCTTTCTTCCCCAATCAAAGCTTTCTATGAACTTCAAAAGATCTCCTAATCTGTATCTTTTCTCGAGTTGCAGTGATGAAGTCTTTTGCATCTTCTCTTGTCATCCTCTTACCACTTTCTAGTTTCCATGCCCTTATTGCAACTCGAACAGATGAAAGACTTTAATTAAAACCATCGTGTTCCAGCTTTCCATGACTCATGTCAACATCCCTCACTAAACATGGTGTAGCTCATTCAGCTCATCCAACTTTCTTTGTCATTTCTGTCTCCTGTAGACAACGGCTCATGGTCGCTTAGGACAAATCGTATAATCTTCCATTGAATAAATCATCGGCTGCAATCCCAATTTGTATTGACGATCAAGGTTGATACCTTTGTTTGATAACTTTCAATCCCGAGCTGCAAGCTCCCACGAGGTTGAGCTTTGTTTGATAGCTCTCAATTCCGAGCTGCAAGTCTCTCACACGATTCCTGATGACCAGGTTTCTGATCCACATGATGACTGCTGTATGTAGATGGATCTTGTATGATTTAGACAGATGGTTGAGTTTGTCTTGAATATTAAGTAGATACAGATCTTCAAAATCATTTGGATGAAGGTTTTTAAAATCCTTTTCTGAGATCTTGTACTCTTTGTAGTCAGCTCAGCGAAGAATTGTCTCTCTCAAGTAGTTGTATCCGTATTTTTTGAAAGTCTTAACACGGATCACACTCAAAATTCGCATCTGGGATTTGACTGCTTCACGATCTGAGGGCTCACTGTGTTTGTTGATGTAAAATTGCTTTCTACTGAACCACCATTGTGTGATACCATAAGCTGCATTGATGTCATAATCGCGTTCACTTTCAACCCATAAAGACGGAACTAATTTTTCTAGTCCAAAGTCTAGGTAACGAGCGGCTTTGAGCTTGGATATGGGTAAGGCAGTTTTTCGTTCTTTGTCACCTGTCAGAAGGTATTCCAGATCCTTATTGAAGAAGAATTGTGGTTGAATAGTTACCTGACCTGGTGGTCCTCCTAAGGGCAGCGGTTCATATATATTACGTAGAATTTGATGACCCTCAGGATTAACCAAATCAACCTTATTTGTTAGTAGCTTATGGCATTCATCCATTTGAAATTGAAGAAAGACACTATTCTTGTGAAAGGCTTTAACAAGGTTAAAAGCTAGACCTTCCAAATCAGCTTTGCAGAGCTTCTTCTTTCCTGTTCGTCTGCAGAACTATTGGATAAAGGAACCTATATCATACGTCTTCCTTTGAAGCTTGTTCTCCGCGGGAACTTGATACGTTGTGGCGTATGCATTTGCCCAGTTGTTCTCTGGTTCAGGGAAATCATTCGGGGGAATGGTCCATTCTGGTTCAGGCGTAGCTGGTCTTTTATCTTCTGGAATCGGTTTAAACCATGTAGCAGCAGTTACCTTAGGAATATGAGCGTTATCAATGTCCTCCACATCTAAGACATGCCCTTCATCTTGTTTTGAAACTTCATCAGAGGAATGTTCAGAATGTCCAGATTCGGGTTCAGATCTGTGCATCGAAGAGTCAATAATAGCATCTCTTGTGTCAGTGATTTGCCAGCCAGTTGAGGTAAGAGTTGGATGTTGTTTGGACGCAGATGCATCAGAATCCTGTGGTTTCTTTGAACTTTGCTCATCATCTTTAGGAGGAGGTTGAGCTGACCCAGAAGCACCTGAATCGTGTCTTCTCCTTTTTGTTGACTTACCCTGGTTTGATCCAGCTGAAGGGCCTTCATCATCATCATCGTCTTCATCATCATCACTATCATGCTTTCTTTTGTGGTCTTTAACCCTGTCTTTAACCTCCTTATCCATGGCATCTTCATCTGCTATTAACGCTTCCATAAGAGCATGGTATAGATGGTAGTTGGCAGGATTTCTGTTTGCAGTCCTGTTCTTATTCATGTGTTTGAAGAGAGCATTCTTTAGATCAAATTCTTCAAGTGCAACTTTATCAGTTGACCTGATGGTATACGTTGACTCTTGTTCCTTCTCACCTTGTTCCCTTTTGATTCTGATAATCTCTTTCGGACTCTTTTTAGATTCTTGATTCTTGATAGACTCTGGGCCAGGCAGCACAGAGTATTTCTCAATTAAATCTGCAGTGTGTCGTTCAAGAACCCTAAGGAGAGCATCATCAAGTTTTGTTCCTAGATACTTATCAACAGCCGTAGGAACGTAGGATCTAATTGAAGTCACAACATCAGCAGAGTGATCAGTCTTCTTCACTTCAGATGTCTCTTGCTCCAATCTTGCCACTCTTAGCTGAAGAGCGATGAATGGAGTGATTTGAGGGAGAGATGTGGTGATTGTTGTAGCTTCCGTGTTGATTGGTGGAGGAGTGACCAGTAATGACGGCTTTGAGGATGAGACATCTGTGAAGGAGCAACCACTGGAGGATTGACGTTACTTGACTAATGACTTTGGATCAGTATGGTGGAATTCAGACTTCCTCTCTAACTTAGATTTTCTCCATGATCATCTTCCGGTATGTTTTGTCATAAAGAAATTGATCACCAAAGTTAAAAGTGTTAGCGAGATTTTTCATAGGGAAGACATAAGAACCAGAATGACTTTATGGTTTAATCATCGATGAACATGGTTTCATCGATATGAGCTTCAGGTTTTCATGAACCTTTGGGTAGGGGCGTGCGAGGAATTCATCATCCATGTGCCGAGGGTTTGTCCAGCAATAGACACATGTAATTTTTCCAGGGTCTGATCCATTCTTGTCTACTTTCATGTGCTCAGGGTCCTGGTCAGCCAGAGCCTCATGTGCTTTTCAACAAGGTCAGATACAGAAGCTCACTCCCTGATGTTACCGTAGACATGTCTACTCATCTTGATCTTTGTCACCTTAGGAGCAGTCGACTTCTGTATCACTTTCAGTTCTTTCTGAAACCACCCGACGTTGAATGAAATTCATGGACCACTTTCTCTGTTGTGTCATCATCAGTTGAGAATAGGGTCTAGTTGGTCAAATTCATTAGAGTTTGATCAACACCTATAAGGATAAACTGGTCAATAAGTTTCTTATTCTTCTTTAACAGATCGATCAGGGAATGAGCTACTTGTTCTTCAGTTACAACGGCCTTTCCCTTGCCTACTACTTCATGCAGTTTGGAAGTTGTTTCTGATACTGGGTCCCTGATCATTACCCCTCCAACAGGTGCCCGCCGCTTGTGTCATAAAAGGCTAGATCAAGCTAACTAAATAGCCTCGTTCCATTTCACATCATCACCTTCTCCTTCTTCTTTTCTTGATGCGCTTTCCAAACCATCATCTGCTTGGGCTAGTTCGAGATCAGGAACTTCACCTTCTTCTTGAGGAGCATATCTTGTTGACTTCATCATCATTCATCAACAAGTTGGAAAGCTGGGCTTCCTTTCTAACATTCTGTAGAAGCTTTACGCTTGAAGGGTTTCTTTGTCGGAGGAGGAGCGGGCTTGGATTGTTTTGACTGGTGTGGTGGTTGTGGGCTTTTTGGGTGTAGCACGCTTTGTTGCAGATTGCCACGCTTGCACTTTCTGAGGGTTTACTTTTGTATTCACAGGCAACCATTCACCAGATCTTTGGATAATACTAGTATTGTTGAATGGCTTCATTATGAGGGGATCGTGAATTGCCATTCCAAACAATAATACTCAACTGCCTCACCATTTAGGGACAAACTTGAGATTTCCTAATACATAATCATCTCCAGTATGATGAACAGCAGAATCAGGACGTCGATGGATGTTGTTATTGCTTGCCAAGTAGTAGATTATCACCTTGGAAAACCGTCCATAAGGGATGAGGAGAGGAGTTACTTTCTTTTTGGTTCTCATACTGGCTTTGTAGCTTGCCTTGTGTGAGAAAAATTCCTGGATCCCTTGAGTAAACTCTTCCCATAGAAGCTCTGCATGATCAACATTAGTTTGAGTGATGATTCCCCACAACATTTACAGAACTGGGTGTCTGGGTTTTCACTCTAGCCAGAAGTCTTTCCTGTCAAGCACTGGTTGATTAAGGATAGAATTTGCACCTCACATGGTTGAATACACATAATTCACCCTTAAGTTGAACAATTTCCTACAGGTTCAGGATACCCAGCTCATTATAAAAAACAAAGACATTGTTACCAGACGAGGTAACTGATGAACTGGGATGCCAAAGTAATTGCTAATTTGCCTTTTCAGAAGACAACACTTAGATCGAAACCATATGTTCATCAACTTGACTAATAACTATAAACCCCTGTCTTCTTGTTTATATTCATTGTGTTCCCAGAACTGTTGCAGGTAGAGTAGCAGGAACATTTTGGTTGAGGCAGTGATGGCTTGGAAAAGTTGATATTAACTCAGGAATGTCCACTGATAACTGAAAGATGGGTTTCTTTTGAATCTATTGTGCATTGATAAAAGTTAGGTTTGCTTTTCCGATTGTTAACACCACTGATAGCGAGAAACAATCTGCTCATCTGTATCTTGTAGGAGGTTGAGTGGGAACTTTTATTCTGCCATCGTATTCTGCAAAAGAGCATTTAACAAATGAAGACAAACATGCAGAGAACTGTGTAGAGAGAACGTTAGCATTGATAAAGGTCATTAACTGCCATATTGATTAACAACAGTGGTAACTCGTTTGATGAAAACCTACACGTGATCGCACAGGATTGCAGAATTATCCCAACATGATCAGATTACCATGTTAACAAAGCCCGGTATAGGAGGTTTTAGACAAAGCACCTGAGCTTATAGAATATTGACATTTTTTGAATGGCCAAAATAAGATACTAGCCCAAACCGCCGCCAGGCAGAAATGCAAACAATCGCCATTAGGAGAATTGAGACAAGACGTCCCGCGAGTAAGGCACCAAATCGCCATGAATTAGCATTGAATAAAGGGGCGGGTTGAATATTTTAATATATAAAAATATTTGACCAAACCGCCAAATACTTAATAGACGGTTTACCGTTGGAATAAAATAAAATAAAAAATAATTTCAACTCCGCTGTTATGGACAACCCCGCAAGTTTAGACAACCCGCCATAAGGCAACTCGCTGTTATCAACCCCGCTGTTAGTCACCCACTGTTAGTCAACCCTCTGTTTATGTCAAGCCCGCTGTTTAGTCAATCCCTGCTGTTTAGGACAACCCGCTATTGAGGCAACCCGCTTTTAAGGGCAAACCCGCTGTTAGGCAACCCTCCGTATAAAAAACCAGCGGGTTGATAAAGTTATTCCAAAATATTAAAATAATTAACTTACCGACCTAGAAACATTAAGCAACTCGCCACTTCGGAACTGGATTCTTAGAATTCAACCATAGCACCTCCTTTGTCTACCCTAATCACATCCTAAGGCATTCCTAGGCTATCCTACGCAAAAGGCACTCATTACTCCCAACTTTTTCTTTCTAAAACGCAACCCGCCATTAAGAAACAAGGGCACATCATTCATTAATGTTTGGGATATAAATCCACACATCAAAACTTATTCATATATACCTTATGAACAATTCCCAGCATCTAAAGCACACCTTACAACACTACATTGGTTTTCTTATGTAAAACGACCCTAGATCTAATTTTTATACACTTTTTACTGTGTTTTCATTCGATTCCTTTGATATATACACAGAATAAATGATATAGATAAAGGTTCTATGATTACCTTTGCAAGAAACACTCGAAATCGGCGATTTGATGCTTTGTTCTTGGCGGCGAGATGCGAGAGTGTGTGTGTGTGATTTATCTTTGACCGGTTTTCGAAAAGTTTGACCAAATAGCAACTCGCCGCCACTTATATACTCCTAAGTTAGAAAGTTGGCAGATTCAGTCCCTTAGGTTTCCATCTTCTTTTATTTCTTGTTTTAAGTATTTCTAAGGCATTTCTATGATTAGGCCAAATTGCCACTACTAGTCCCTATTGTTTAATAAGGCTAGGAAACAAAGAGCAAATGCTTTTTACACCCTAATCATTACAACACTAGGTAACTTTCGACCTTTGAGTTAAAATTAATTAACTCCCCTTCAAATATTAACCCATTTAGAATACAACAACCATCTTATAATTACACTTACATAGCATCCAACAGTCTTTTAGAACCCCTTAGATTTTTCCCATGAACTCTCCCCCTCAAACAATGACCCATTTTCTATTGAAAGAGCTGTAGTCGTTGATTGAGAGGAAAAGATCAGGCGAACAGCTCTTCCCTCACCATTGTTTTACAATACCCCCATAAAGCATGGATATAAAGTAATCCATGCCCAGGCATCAAACCGGGTTGCAATCTGAAGTAATTGCAAGCCTTTTAGTAATTCCAAATGACTTAAAATATTTCCTAAGTATTTTATTATTATTAATTAATTTTAAGCCTTTTAAGTATTTTATTAAATATATAATTAATTTTATGTGTGTGGCCTATTACAAAAGGATACACTAATAGATTCATTACGACATTCTTTAAACTCATCCTTCTCCTTCTGAAGACGTTTGAGAGTTTCAGGGGTCAAACTCTTCATGCCCTAGGCGTGAAGAAGAAATTCGAAAAACCGTTCATCTTGGTAATTGCTTTATGGTAGAATGTCTGCAAGCTGATAATTCGTTTACCACGAAGTAGAGTTCACCACTCTATTTTCCACTTTCTCTCGATGAAATGGTTGCAGTATGTCGATGTGTTTTTAGAGCGAGAGTGCTGGACCGTTGTTACAGCAAAGAGCAATAGCCCTTTTGTTAACACAGTACAGAGAAATTTTATTGAAGATCAAATCCTAGTCTTTGAGCTGTGTTCTGCATCCAAAGGATTTGAGCACAACAACATCCAGACATGGCGATGTATTCAGCCTCTGTGGTTGATATTGCGTGCTTCTTTAGCTTCTTGAACACTAACGCAATCTATCTCCAAGAAACTGAGCACTTCCCGACGTACTTCTTCTTGAATCTTGACATCACCCATGATCCGCAATCGCCTAAGCTGTTAGTAGACATGGTGTTGTCCTTTTTCGGATACCAAAGACCCATGTTATGGTTCCTTTCAAGTACCGAAAGACATGTTTGATAGCTTCCAAGTGCTTTTTGGTAGGCTTAGCCTGATATCTAGCACACATGCAAACGGCGAATACAAGGTCGGGTCTACTGGCTGTAAGGTACATGGTATGTGCTTAATTACACATACCTTTTACCTTTAAAAACGAGCTAAAATAACCAAATCGACTTTAAAATGCCAAATATATGTTTGTGGGTTGATTTGGGGTGGTGCTTGTTTCTGCTAAATGGTATTGTGGGCAGGAACGGAAAACACACAGAAAAGAACGAAAAACAAAGCCAAAACGACAAACCGGACTCGGAATGGAAAAGACTGTGAAAGACAAAGCCAAATCGAAGCCGGAAAGTCAATAAAGTCAAAAAGTCAACAGAAAAGTCAACTGGTCAAAGACAAAGTCAACTCAAGTCAACCCCGAGGCCAAAGTCAAAGAAATATAAGTTTAGGGACTGAAATTGTCAATCCCTAAACTTATTTATAAAGAAGAAAAGAGAAAAAAGAAGACAAGGGGCGATTTTGCAATTCACTCAAAGAAACAAATGGGGGGGCAGTCCTGCCAACACTCCATACTTGTACACATAAGGACGAGTTTTGCAAACTGTTTATAACCCCTTGGGGACTTGTTTTGCCAAGTCCCCAAAAGTTTTAAACCACAAGGACGACGGGTGCAATGAGAGTTAACACCATCAAGGGCCATTTTTGCCAAACGGGGAAACTTATCCCCTGTCACTCTCTTTTTCATACAACCTGACTTTCCCGCCATTTTTGAAACCCAAGAACCCAAAACAAAATCACGGGGTAACTTAACCCCTTTTACCCTGCACCTCAAAAACCCCATGGTCAAACTCGCTCCCCCCTCCTCCACTTAAACCCATGCCAAGTTGGCAATCCCACAAATCCCGAAGGCCTAGTGGACGGTTTAGATGATTTTTTTAGTCTTGCTCTCACAAAACAAGCACAACAAGCACATTAGCAGCTTATAAAAAGGGAAGAAGAAGACAGAAGTCAGGAGGAGTTAGTTCTTAATTTTCAGTTTTGTATTTCCTTTAATTCTAAGCATTTCTTTTAAGCATTTTCTTTTTAAGCTTTCATTACTTGTACTGTTGCTCTTCCCTCTTGTACTTCATCAATTTAGCAATATCATTCAGTTTACAAGCTGCTTGTGTTCTTCGTTTTCAATTTTAAGCAATTTTTCTCAAATAAGCTCTAAAAAAGCTCATTTGAGCTTATTCTTTCTCATAAGCTCAATTTTAGTCAAATTCTGTTTCTTAAGCATTCATTTACTAATTTGTACTCATTTACATCTAAATCATGATTACTTGAGAAGTTTTGTGTTCAAATTGGAAGCAAAAGGAGTAATAAGCTAATCTAGCTTATTGAGCTTAAAGCTCTGGTTTAGAGGCAAGGTGCCATTAGGATTAAGCTTTTTGAGGTCATTCACTCTACAAGAGTGGCCTCTTGTGCTGAGACTCCAACAATTTCAGGTTTTAATCTTTAAAACTCAATTTAGTTAATCATAGCTTAATTCTTTAGCTTATTGCTTTGTTTTCTTTATGTGCTTAAAACTTGTTCATTTTAGCTTAGTTAGCTTAGATATGCAAATGCTTGAAGTTTTTGTAGTTTAAATCCATTTAGAAATCAAGTTTCTTAATTCTGTCATATATAGTAGTAATAAGCCTCACTAAGTAACTAGCTTATTCCTCTTAATAAGCTTTAGTTTTTAATTTTAAAATAGCTTAAATAGGTGATTTTTAATAAGAGTAGATATAAAGTTTTAATAGTTTAAGCTTTTAAATAGTTTTTAAATGCATTTGGAGTTGACAGTTTTATATAAGGGAGTGTTTGGCATTAGAGGTATTTGACTTTTAAAGTCAAAGTTTTCATATAAAAACTTTTCATTCAGTTGTGTTAGGGTAGTTTAGCAAGCTTTGAGCAGGTTTTAGAGGTTAGTTTGTTGAATTACAAAGTTTAGATTACAAAAGCTCATCATTTGCACCAGGGCAGTTTAAGAGTTAAGAGTTTTTAGAATTCAAATTCATTTTAAGCAATGAGAAGGTAACTAAGAGTTAGTAAGCATTGTTGTACATGTAATGAGTTAGTTGAATCAGTTTTAAGTAGAGTTTTATCCTATACACTTGTTCCTTGCACACTGCATCAGCAAACAACAGCATTTCAAACTGTTGTAGCTTAATACACCTCTTGATTTCTTATTTTTAGTTGGGATTGTTAGAAACCTTTTATCTAGTTTTGATTAATAAACATAGTATAGCTTAGATTCAAAATTTCAGCATCTAAGGTTCAGTAATAAGCTTGTTAGCTTATTAGAAAAAAGCTCAAAAACAGTTTCATTCAAACTTTGCACTTTTTCATTTTAATTTTCTTGCTTAATCTGTTAATACTAGGGTGATTTTAGTTTAAAAACTTTTACTGCACATCTTAAACATCAATTAGCTTCTTTTAGTTTTCATTTTCACCTAGTAATAAGCTCTATATAAGCCAAAAGCCAAAAAGCTTGTCAAACTGCTAGTTTCTGTGACAGAATCTAAGTGGCTTATTTTCTAGCTTATTCTGTGGTCAAAAGTTGAAAGTCCTTTTGTTAATGTTGTAGAGAATAAGCTGTTTAACAACTTTGTAGTTTTAAGTTTTTGCTAAATCTCACTTTTTAATAAGCTAAAAAAATAAGCCATGTCGCAAGGTCTGTTTTGTACATTGCCCATAGTTTAGGGTTAACCGTTTTCATACAAGTGTAAATTCATAATAATTTGCCCGCCTACCCTTTACTTTGGTTTCTTACACTTTCTACCCTAGACTTTTCGAAAAATAAAAAAAGGGGGAAAGACAAGAGGC
>BQNB010055457.1:0-39097 GCA_026074375.1 Tanacetum coccineum
ATAGCTGAGAAGTTGAAAATTTATCAATGCATGATTCATGACAATAACCGACTTGATCCTTTCTGTACTTTAAAATTAGACCTAAATAAAAGTTTCATTAAGACAACTAGCCTTCTAGCCACGCCTTCTAACTGACTCCAAGTTCTTTTGAAAAGCTCTATTATTAGTCGATATATTTGATTGGCTTCCTTTTAAAATTAGTTGATTTATTTTTGGATGATTTGTCATCATAGTTATCTTGATTTGTCATCATAGTTATCTTGGGCTCAAGCCCATCCCCTTTGTAATCTATATATACTTTGTATTTTGTGAGAAATAAATCAAGAAAATCATTATCCTCCAATATGGTAATCAGAGCCATCTAATCTCCTAAAACCCTTGTGTCTCTTCCTTTCTTTGTCTTTTCTCCACTTAAACAATTCTCAGTAACCTTGTTTCAATTTATACCAAAGTGCGTAGCACCGTTGTTGACTATTTTGTTTTTTTAATCAATTATATAATTGATTGGTTAAAGAATAAAGGTGCTGCCCTATTCAGCCATTCTTTTGTTTTAATTCTAGCAAAAGTAGTAGCTTCTATGTTGATACAATGATTAGGAATAATATGAAGTATAATGGCTTCACTAGTATGGCACCGGCTCACACCAGCCTCTACCATAACCGGCCGGTCAATGGATTGATACATCAAACCTTGGCCCAATATGTGGCCCACCAGACTAATGTTGCTCAACGGTGTGCACCACAAATGCACTACAGTTTGCTGCATCCCGGTAAAGGTATACTCGGTCCCGCTCTGGCTATTTATGCATCCCAGCCTACTACTCGACCAAGTGCACTTAACACTATGCCGATGCAAGACCCGACTTGGCATATGGACATAGGTGCCTCTTCTCATTTAAATTTTAATGCAAGTAATTTAAGTACCATTTTTTATAAACGCTTATTTCCATCCGTTCACGTTGGTGATGGCAAGTCTATTCCCGTCACTAACACAGGCCATAGCATTATTCCTTCTCATCATCGCCCACTTCATCTTCATAATGTTCTTGTAACCCCCAATATAATTAAAAATCTCATCTCTGTTCGTCAATTCACTAGGGACAATAATTGTACTATTAAATTTGACGCTTTTGGTTTTTCTGTGAAGGATTACTTGACTCGTCATATTCTCCTTCGATGTGACAGTTCGGGCGATCTCTATCCAGTTACTAAACCGTCAACTTCTCCTATTGTTTTTCTTTCGACAAGTGCTTCCACGTGGCATCAACGCCTCGAACATCCAGGTGATCAAGTGCTACGTTCACTTGTCTCTAGTCGTTTTATTTCATGTAATAAAGAAAAATGTAATACAGAAAAATCTTCACATCTTTTATCACGCTTGCCAACTGAAACATGTGAAGCTTTCCTTTTCATTCTTCAATTACACTGTTAAACATTGCTTTGATATTAATCCACAATAAAAGGTCTGATTTATGGGACATCCTTTCTCCCCATTGTTAGTCCTAGTGATTGAAATATTCAGTCCACCAGTCATAAACCACACAACACTCAAACCCAAACCTAAAATAGTCCGCTTCCACCACCCATATTCGATCCACTAAATCCACAAACCAATACCAACCCAGTTGATGAACCCACCCGAACTCATCCCATGATCATAAGGTCGCAATCTGGCATTGTCAAACCCATCGATCGTTTGTCTCTAAATACTTTCTTGATTTCTCCTATACCTAAAAATCCATCTGACGCCTTAAAAGATCCCCAATGGCGTAATGTTATGTACGATGAGTATAATGCGTTGGTTAAAAATGGCACTTGGTTACTTGTACCAAGGCCTGCAGGTGTTAATATGGTTCACTCTATGTGGTTATTTAAGCATAAGTTTCACATTGACGGGACTTTGAGTCATTATAAGGCTCGTTTGGTTGTTATAAGGCTCGTTTGGTTGCTAACGGTAGTAGTCAGCAACTTGGTGTTGATTTTGATGAGACTTTTAGCTCAGTTGTCAAACCAGCCACTATTCTCACGGTTCTTAGCCTTGCCGTGTCTCGTAAGTGGCCGATTCACCAACTTGATGTTAAGAATGCTTTCCTTAACGGTGATTTGTCCGAGATTGTCTACATGCATCAGCCACCCGATTTTGTTGACGCTAGGTTCCCTAACCATGTTTGTTATTTGTAGAGATCTTTATATGGACTAAAACAAGCACCTCGTGCTTGGTTTTAGCGTTTTACAGGTTATGCCACACGGGCCAGATTTTATCATAATCGTTGCGGTTCTTCACTATTTATTTATAGACAGGGTTCTCAGGTGGCTTATCTTCTTATTTATGTGGATGACATTATTCTTACAGCTTCCTCTCCAGCACTACTACAGCAGATTATAGATTCCTTACATAATGAGTTTGACATGACTGATCTCGGTGCACTTAATTATTTCCTTGGTATTTCTGCGGATCGCAATTCTACAGGTTTATTTTTGTCTCAGAGGAAGTACGCTCTTCAGCTTCTTGTGCGTGCTCACATGGTTCATTGTAATCCTTCTCGGACACCCGTTGATACCGTTTCTAAACTGGGTCCGGAAGGCGTTCCTGTTCAGGATCCCACTTTATATCGCAGTCTTGCAGGGGGGCTACAGTATCTTACATTTACACGTCCAGATTTGTCTTATGCCGTTCAGCAGGTTTGCCTTTATATGCATGATCCGAGGGAGCCTCACTTTGCTGCTCTCAAGCGTATCTTGCGATATGTTCGAGGGACTGTGGACTTTGGTCTCCAGTTATATGCTTCCGCTACTACTTCTCTGGTTGGTTATACTGATGCTGATTGGGCGGGTTGCCCCTCTACACGCAGGTCTACTTCAGGTTATTGTGTTTTTCTGGGTGATAATCTTTTGTCTTGGTCAGCTAAACGTCAGCACACCCTCTCTCGCTCCAGTGCCGAAGCTGAATACCGTGGTGTTGCTAACGTTGTCGCAGAGACTGCATGGCTTCGCAATCTACTTCGTGAGTTACATTCTCCTCTATCGACTGCCACTCTTGTTTACTGTGATAACGTTAGTGCCGTTTATATGTCTGCCAATCCTGTTCAACATCAACGGACAAAACACATTGAGATCGACATTCACTTCGTCCGTGATATGGTTACCGCTGGTCAGGTTAGAGTTCTCCATGTACCTTCTCGTTTTCAGATATTGCAGACATTCTTCAACTAGGACTTCCATCGAGTTTGGTTTGAATGATCTTTCGATAAAGTTTTGAGCGTTCGCCCTCCGCCTCCCTGCTCAAACTGCGGGGGCATATTAGTCAATATATTTGATTGATTCTTTATTTATGTTTGATTAGTTTCCTTCCTAAAGTAGTTGATATATTTTTGGATGTTTTGTCATCATTAGCTGTATCGTAGTTATCTTGGGCTCAAGCCCATCCCCTTTGTAATCTATATATACCTTGTTATTTGTGAGAAATAATCAAGGAATTATATTTACCCTTCAATAGAATCCATCTGCGTGATTTGGTGCATAAGCCATTCAAACAATCAGACCACCATCGGATCCTTTCACCAAAAGACGCATACAAATGTAACTGAGGGTAGTGCAAAACGCTATTGTTATATGCTCAAAGCATTGTCCATGTCAATGCTCCTCAAATGCACACCTGATTACAACAACCCTACAAAACAAATAAGAGCATATCCATAAGAAAATTGGTTCACATTTGATTGTTTATAGCAACTGCATAAAATCCTTTATGAATTTACAGCTTACTTTAGGATAGGTTTGGCACTTTGACCCGTTCGACACGTTAAAGATAAAGCACGTCGCAGTTTGGTCATATTCCATCACAAGGAAAATGGACACTGAAATTTGAACTTACTTTAAACCTTTTTGCAACCAAAAAAACCTTTAAATCCTAATTTAAATATTCACTAATAATGAAACTCACTGCCAAGACTTTTTAGAAATTACTAATCAAAGAATAAATGAATAAATACGTATAACCTTCAAATATGTGTATATACTACTCTACCAAAATGAATAAAAATCTAAAAATTAAAATGTCAAATATATTGAATGTTATTTTCAATATGCTGATATTTTCACCAAGGGACTACCTTCCGCATTGTTTGAAGAATTTTGATCCAGTTTGAGCGTACGGCCTCCTCCCGCTCCAACTGCGGGGGCATATTAATTAGCATTTATTTGATTGATCTCTTTTCTAATATTAAGCATCTTATGTTTGGAATGTTTTAATGTGATTAGCTGTAGTATTGGTGTATGGGCTCAAAGCCTTATCCATATACCCCTATATATGTCGTATCTTTTGTAATGTTAAGCAATGAATGAAATCAAACCTTCCAATAATTACAAGGATAATGAAGAAGATGATTTAGATTAGTAAATCGATTGCACTAACAATGATGCGAAGGATATATGCCAAAAGAAACAAATAGGCACAAGATCACTTATTGCATTTGAGTTTGTTTATTTCTAAAACATAAGTATCAACCTTGTTATATTGTTCATTCGCTTTTTTATCGATTTTGGTTCTTAATTAAAATTTTTAAAACAATACGCGTTTTCAAAAAGGAAGATCTAGACTTCTAACAAGTATACCCTACAAATACTTTGACATAATCATAAGTGCACGAAGTAGCTAAGTAAATATTGTAACTTTGGACATATTCAGGAGCATGATGAGATGTTTCAGCAAATCCATGTTTCAGTTTGTATAAATTTATACCATGCATTCGGGATAGATTTTAGAAATTGACAACAAGGAGAAGAAGCTATCCAAAGAATAAACCTATCCATATCAAAATCTTCATGTTTCAAATATTGACAAATTTACAAGATCATACGAGACATAAGATAGGAGAGATCGAACATTTCATTTCTAATGCAAACATCATGCAAGTGTCATGTTTAAGCTCTTAACATTTAGTATCAAGAATACAAGCATAATGAAGTATTTTACAAAATGAAACACAATAACCTTTAATAAGGATTACAACTTTTCAATTCAACTCAAATAAGTTATCAAACACCACAGATATCGACAAGAAAAAATAATCAGGGCTAAAGAACTTATATAATCAAAGCATGTTATATGCAAGAGCAAGATGTGATTGGACTAAGATCGAAGGAAATATCACTATTTAGACTAGTATGGAGAAACCGTTAGTTGTATTATGTGGTGGTTTGGGGAATGGTAGAACAAATTGGTGAACTAGTGGTTATAGAGGATTGACAAGGATGAAATGACAATATCAAAATGTGTAGATAATTTTAACGAAGTATTTTTGAAATGCTCCTTTTTCAACAAGACTAAAAATATTTAAGACCTTTAGCGAAAACGCCATGACTATAAATTGACCTTTTGTTATTATCGTAGAAGTTGACAATAATATATTACAAATCATTTAAGACTATCTTTACATGAAACTAAACTCAATTATCTTTAACATGGCGGGTGGCACAACTTTTAATTCCATACGATTGATTTTATACAAAATTCCTAAAATGACCCATTTTTTCTACAAAACTTGTTGTTTTAATCTTATACATGGCTAAAATGACTGAAACTCAACTTCTATAACTTGACATAACATGGAAACTTCCAGAATTTATTCTTAAAATATATACTTAAATATCAAAGACACACTTGTTCTAAATGAACCGCAGAACCATTCTTTATGGGTTTTGCCAAACACTAGTTTTGACCCGTTTTAACCAAAACAATAGCTTATTAATTTGACCTGCTTTGAAAAACTCTTTTAAAACTACAATAAAACATCATTATACTTCATCTTTACTTGAGTACTTTGAATGAAACATTCAAGTTGCCAATCCCACTTTGATGTGCATAAATTTTTTAAGACAATATTTGTTAATACACTTATCTAGCACACTTAGTTCTTATACTCAATGTTTTATTAAGATATTGAGATTATGCGAGAAGTTGATATAGCAAATACAAAGGAAGAGATATATGCCTATTTGAGGTGCACGAGACCTAGCATAAGCCCTATTGTGCAAAAACATAAATGACGGAATACAATGCACTATATATTAATGGGCATCCTAAAAAGTAATGTTATAATGCAATAACAAACAAGCTCACATATAGGATGCAAAGAGTATATGATACTAATATTAAGGTGCTACAAGTAATCTGTATAGATATCAACACATTATAATCATATCATGACTAATATGAGTTAACGAAACATTTACGGAAATGCATTTTTGACAAAGATAGGAGTTAATCCAAACACTCCTTTGAAAACAATATAAATATTCTTTAAGAAACCAAATTGACAAACTAGCAGATGAAAGACATGATAAGGTAGACACGTATATTTTACAAATAACCAAGTTCAAATACAACTTGAGATAGACATATGATCAAGATATACAAGCAATGCAAATCAAGGCAACTAGTCATTTAGCATAGCATACGAAAATATTTTTCTTCACCTTGCGTTCAATATTATGATGTATACCAAGCTTGATTAGTGACCAAAACATATTTACATATTCCATAAGAAGGATTTGTGTTCAATGTTAAAGATTACCAACCCGAATTCCCGACGCTCAAAAGTTTTGATTTTCTTTTGTTAATGACGAAAATTTGTACATTTCAGACATTAGTGTGTATTTTGAAATTTCTACTTACTTAAACTTTTAATCAGATCCTCTAACCCATTTTATTATAAAGTAGACTCAATTCCTTTGAAACGGTAGGTGGCACGACTCATACGGACTTATAGTTAATTTTTTATGAGCTTTTGAAGTTGATCAAAATTTTGAAAAACCTTCTGTAGAACAGGGTTCGCGGTTCTTTACAAAAGGAATCTGGCCTTGTTAACAAAGGGAACCTAGCTATCTAGACGAATTTTCAGAACATTATACATTTTTTGATTCCTGGACGAAAGGCTTTAACACTTGGTAGGCTTTAAGGTAAGCTTATATAACAAATTTTAGACATTATGCAAGCTTGTATAGCAATGATATTCAACAATCAAGACTTTTAAGAATAAAATAACGACATACTTTTCATATTAAGTCCCATTTTTTGGATAATTTGATACATGGATCTACTCGATTTTGAAAAACCATTTTGTTTCTGACAACTAGGCACGTCGGCTCTGATACCAATTGTGGAAAACATAAGAGGGTGAATACGTTTCTGATTAAAATCTTAAAACTTTCGCATCAAATACCCGATCAATTATGACATAATATGAAAAGTACCAAATATAGTTGATGACTATATGAAAGCATAAAATAAGCAAGTAGGTCCAACTTCAGGGAGAGTCTCACCGGGCGCGGTTCGGTTTTTTCTCGAGTTAGTTGGGAAGATTTCAACTATCCAACGAGGGGGGTGTAATTAAATTTTAGACTACCGAAACTGAAACCGTGTTGATAGGGGGTAACCGGCTAATTGCGGTTACCCTGAAGTGAGCTGGTACTCGCGGGTTCGGGTCTGCGGTTAACATTCTTAGACGTTAATCGAGTTTAATAACATATAGGACAATACATGGTTATAACATTAGAATCTAATTTTAGGGATAAATTAAATGACACTAAATAGATAAAAGTCAAATAAAAGTTATTCCGTGACAATGACTGCATTCAACTATTGATACACAACATATAACAAAAATAAATTATTCGACGTTAATAGATTACGATCACATTAATAATAGTTTTCACTAGACAAAAGATGATGAATATATATTATATTATGAGCAAAAACGCGTCGAATTGTCAATAAAAGTCTTGCTACAATTATTAATACGTTGGACAATTATTTAAATATTTAGTTAAAAATCTTTCATGTATTTCATGCACGGTTCGGTTCGGTTAACCGCGGATATATTAAAAATAAGTTAAATCTCTCGAAACCCGAACCGTGATACACGAGCGGTTTCTTCCTGGTTTCGGTTTTTTTTGGGTTTTGGTTTCTTCGGTTTTGGGTTTTTTCGGTTTCGGTTTGAGCGGTTCGGCTCGGTTCGTCGGTTTCTCGGATTTTTTAAACACCCCTAGTCACAACACAATCATAAACATCAAGTCACAACATAATCATAAGCATGAAATAAATAGAGAGCGATAAATAAAATAGAAAGCAAACCGAACACTATGATTTATAGTAGTTCGGTCACGAAGCTCCTCTCCGCCCTACTTCACTCCCCGAGTACCTAACTCGAGAGTTACTTCACTATATCAACAAGCTCCTTTTTCGGTAGAGAAGACCTTACAAAACGTCGCTTATACTTTATCCAGTACTAAGCTGAATACCGAGTTCATACACACCGGGTAGAACCAACCCAATCCCATTATGTTTTATGGCCCAACATAACAAACCTTGTGTTTTATGGCACAAACACATAAACTATCTAATCCTACTTGGTGATACAAAATGTGATTACAATGATGATCCAAGACAATGTGTCTAATGGATATGAATGATTAATCTAAATGAACTTCCATTGATGGGAAGCCTTCAAATGGATGATGATGATGATGAGATCTCTAATCTTATAGATCTTTATATGTATGTGCTTTGTGGTGGATGGAAATGACAAGAACTCTTGCTTTGGTGGATGTGGATGGCAAGATCTCGATGCTTGATTTGGTGGATCATTTCAGGTGTATGCTAACAACAAAAATAAGAGTTAGAAGCATTATGGTCATGGTGATTTATGGATGCGTTTTCTACAGATCTAAGTATGTGTAAAATGGTGAAAAAAGTGTGCTTTTAGTGATTAAAAACGGATTAAAAAGGCTCCACTAGTTATATAGATAGTAGTAAAAGTAACCGAAAATACTAATAATGATAATATGCTAAAATAGTTGGAAACAACTAGAATATAGACAGGTGAAGTTTATAGTCAAACAGTCAAAGTCAGACGGCTGAAATCAGGGACTTATTTATGGTCCTGATTTATCTCCTTAATCTTTCCATTTGATATCAGATTCTTATCATTCATACATAGACATTTTCCTAAGAGCATTTGATAAAATTTACTTCACATATATTACGGGTTGTTTGGCTGATCAAATTTATGTATCTAAAACACAATTCCAAATGCATTTTTGGAGCAAAAATGGAAATTTTATCAAATTTTGATCAAACATATATAAAAATGCCTTCACATATGCCAAAATGTACATATTCCTAATGAGCATTGGATCTAATGTGTATTGAAATTTTATTTATAGCTGATCCAAAATAAAGATATCATTAGTATTTGATCAGCTTTATATAATAATGCATGTTGAAAAACTCTTTTGTTAGTGATGAATCAATAGACAGTAACAATAGGAGTAAAAGATTTGTATGTCAAGTAACTGGTGTAATTTTAAGGGTGGATTTGTTCGTTTACTTTGTTCTGACAATCTTGAAATTGTGAGATATGTTTGTGGAAATCTGATATACGCCTTTTGCCCGGGTATTATGCTTTGTTGGTCCACCCGGTGTTGGGAAAACATATTTGGCGTCATCTAATGCTGCCCTGTCTTTGGGTGTAGGAATGTTTTTACAGGAGATCCTGGTGGTTTGAAGGATGAGGGCTGATATTAGAGGGTAACAAATGATAGTAGAAACTTACTATTGGAAGGGATGTCCGGGATGCCTTATTGATAGATTAAAGGTGAATTTAGATGTTATATAAATTTCGATTATTTGTGTTTATGTTGTTAAAGATTGTAGTTTACTAAGTGTGAGCGAAGTGATATTCATGATCTATATAGTTATAATTTTGTCTTTTATGTATTATTGTCGTTGTGACTTTGCTAGTAGCGTATGCAACCCAGTTATGTTGTTGGATGAGATTGATAAGATGAGTTCTGATGTCCGTCATGACCCTGCTTCAGCACTGCTCGAGGTTCTTGACCGAGAACAAAACAAAAAACAGTCCTGTGATCATAGTATCGTTTTGTTATGAGGTCAAATTATTGTAGAGATGTATTCAGGCGAAGCGGGGTCTGATTAGTTTTGATTGTTCACTTAACAAGGTACTAGGGGTAGTGAGAGAGGATGATGAAGGATGCAAAAATGTTGTGACTTTTTAGGTATATTTGTTCACTAGGCTACATAGCCATAGGTGAAAAGGTATGGCAGCTTTTTCCTTTACGTGTAGTGGTTCAACTCCTTTTATTTGAACAAGCTCGAGCAGCCATGTTTGGCGGTTAGCTGACCGACCTACACAGCAACATTAAAGCACTATTAGCTGCCTAAGATAATGTGTCAAGGCTACCAGGTTCTATAAGCACGAATACAAGCATGGTGCAACCTAAAGATAAATAGAGTGTTTCGGGTTTCAAGTCACCAAAATCCATCTTTCCACGTTAAAGAATGAAATTGGCATAAGACGATGATTTAGATGCAAATTTTCATAGATGGATCACGTAAGCTGATTTATCAAAGGTGAAGCAGCTTTGTTCACTTCCTAATTGCCCTGAACGAATGTTTAGTAAGTTATGTTCTATAAACAGAAGAACAAAGGTACATTCAAGAAGACTACCACCTGAAGCCGCAAATACAATGCAGAAAGCCGAGGTTTTTTTCGTTCCCCTGTTCAATGTGTCAATTTTAGGTATATTAGTTTTAACAGGATATTGGAGCTATAGTCCGTGTAATAGTCCGAACACCGGGAGCTGAGGCATGCAGGCATGCATCCATTGTGGATGTATTATGAAAAGGAGCTCAGGTTTGATCATCTAACGTGCAAGTAAGATAGATATTTTACTTCTTCACAAAAATATTAACTATTGTAGTCGTGTATTTGCAAGAGGTACGTAATTGTTTCCAAAATAAAGCAGTTAGAACTGTTTTTTAGCAGCTCTACGAGATGAATCCTTCTTAATATATCTGGCCACACAGGCAAGTAAAGCCACCATAACTCACTTTTCTGCAAATTTCTTTTACTTTTTGTGTTCTGCCTCGAGTCTTTCTTTATCATACATGTCCTTGCTTTCGTAAAAGTGAATTTTAAACTTGGATGCCAAGAAGTATGCCGATATTCTAAAAGTTGCTAAAAACAAATGAAATATTTGTTTAATATTTGCAGCATTCACCAAATCTACACAACTAATCTCTTTACTACTCACCACAACCCTCCCCCTCCCGAACAGCGACCCAACCTACAAACCCAACTCCGCCGATGATCCCCCAAAACTTCACAGACTCACAGTGCTCCTACATCTGTTCACACAACATGTATGTCAAAATCTTTTTTTTATCAGTAGTTTAGACAATCGCCTTTATGAACTTATTAATGCTAAGTGTATTATGTGCAAGCATGATTAAATCTAGCTTTATTGCAGCCACTTTTTAAAGTGTCCCTTGACCTCACTAATGTTGCTGAAACAATGTTGAAAGAAACGCCAGTTGAAAGCTTAGAAAGTATAGATGAGGAAGTTTTGAAATCACATGTTTTGGGAGTTAGTTCGGTAAGACAACATGCCTTGCTGAGTTTTTTAGTGTTTTTTCAAATGGATGTTAACGTCTTTACATATGAATTATTGTCCTACCTTATATGGAATGCTAGTTGGACTTTTAGCTGGTACATAAACTGATGTATATCACTTCAAACGTTCTAGAGTAACTTTAGAGCGCAACTTTTACCGATTCACCTTACAGGACTAACTATTGGGAATATAGAGGTTTTGATGGCATATTTGATTGTAAACTTATTTTTCTTTAAATTGAAAAGGTCTACAATCAGGAAAAGGAGAATATGAACTACCCATGTGAGGCTACCCATTAACTCTGAAGATTTTAGACCATATAATGTGTAGAAGTATACTGATAGACTGATAGGTTTTGAATTGTATTTGTTGAAGGAAATTTATTTGGGACTGAGATTTGGTTATACTCTTCATAGTAGGCACATGGAAAGGTATTACTTAGTAATCAAAAACTTAATTAAATATATATTGCAAGTTGTCAGAACCTATATATTACAAGTTGTTACAATTACTAACGCCTATTATATATAGCAGAACTATATATATAACCAATGTGTTGGTGGCCCGTTTAGTACATTTAACAAAGACAAAAATGGCCCGTTTGACTATTTTAATTTGTGTTGATTTACAAATTCGCTCTTTATAAAATTACTTTTGATGCTTTAAATATGTCATCATCTTGACGATTATAAGATCTTCAACGTGAAAAAGCGCCACGACTGGAACTAGCGTCTCCAGTCTTTTACTCCTACTGGACATGGATCCATTGACGCGTACCTTTTTATTGATTATTGAACTCACAGATTTCAGCAGTAACTTTGTTATAGTGTTTGGACTTGGAAATTATCTGTTCAATTTGTAATATAGCTTGGGGAAATAAGATCATGTAGTTGGCATACAATGCGCCCATAATCTGCTCACTTGGTTGATGCAATGTTTTTGCAGAGAGTATGCGCCATAATCTGCTCTCACTTCGTTGATGCAATGTATTTGCAGAAAAAGATGATAGGGTCTGGGTTGCAGGGACCAAGCCCTTCAAATATATCGCTTCTTGAGAAATTGGTGATTTAATATCCGTTAATTGAAAAAAGCAGGTAAGAAGCTTTAATTTACGCTAATTTGATTACCTTTTTATGGAACTGGCACCCGCTTTACTAATTCATCTCTTTTTTGCAGGACGATTTGTGACTTAAGTTAACCAACTCAGGGATTTCCTGTTTTGGATAGAGCCATAGGAATACTAAAAGTGTATGTAATGGTCCAGGTTTTAAATTTCACCGTCCATTTTACATATAGTCCCATTGTTTGATGTAAACCGTTTTCTCAAGTTCAATGTATTGAGAAATTGCAATATTTCTGGACAAAATTCTGCTTTCATTGTTAATAGAATTTTGCTACTGTACACGTTTTTTTATATATGGTATAATTTTTGACTTATGGTCAAGTTTTATAGAATGGGTCCAAGTGTGCTCAAAAAAATATTCAAAACGCGCCGCAGCGAAGCGCGGGCATCAAGACCTTGTTCTTTACAGGTTTTGTTATTTTTTATTAGATATATTTTAATTTATATTTATATTTTAATATATATAATATATTGTTAAAAATTATTTTCTCTCTCATACATTAAATTCAAATTCAAATTTTAAACCAAATTTAAATCCAAATCCAAATTCTAATCCTAAACCCATCCACGAACCAAACGGGCCTTAAATTTGGAAAATTAACTAACCTACTCCCTATGTCTCAATTACTTGTCCACTATTGATTTTTGTAGTCTTTTTTATTTAACTTTGATCATAAATTATTAATTTTATGTTATATAATACTTGATAAAAATTATATCAATGGGAATACATTTAAAACTCAATCCTTTTATATTTAGCATCAACTATTGTATAACACACAAAAATAATTTGAGGTCAAAGTTGAATAAAAATGACTTTAAAAGTCAATAGTGAACAAGTAAATTGGGACGAAGAGAGTATATTTTATGAAGTAATATGGTCATATTTAGGATTTTATATTTGGTATTCGTTTTTTTTGTTTTACATATTTGGAAGTAGATAAAAAAACATTTTGTTAGCGTTTTAACGTTTTAAATTATAACAACTTTTCTTGTGTGGAATTGCATAGTTTAATAGTACTTAATATTAGATGCTTAAGGGCTTATTTTGTGGTTATCGCACATGGTACTCAAAATTCACGAGACGACCCTGATAAAGCATGGTTAGGCTCTGCAATTTAAAGCCAACGTTGTTGATCTTGTCTCCTGATGCCGCATAGCTTTTTGTTGCATGATGTTGCAAATTCTTTTTGGGCTGTGCTAAATAGACACATTAAAATCACTAAACAAACCCATATTAATTACATGATAATAGTCGCAAATAACTTTTTAAATTATATGCATCATCAACCAGCGTTTCATTATCTCCTCATTTTCTATGCACCTCATTTACTCTCATCACTCACCATTCTCAATTTCTATGCACCTCTATTTTCTGATCACTTACCACCCACCATCTTCATTTTAGTATCTTTTAACATACATAAAATGATTAAAATCAAGCTAGCACAACCCACCAAACACGTTTAGAAAAGCATTTACAAAGAGGCATACAAAATTTGTCTGTTTTCGTGGATTAATATGTCCTCTGACCTCCATTGTATATTGCGAACCATATTTTCAACATGCCTATTTGTTTATACCTTGTTAAATTATGAGGGATCTTGCACCACATCACACCATCTTCCACAATCGATTATTAATTTTGTCAACTTTTGAATATTTTTAAGACATAAATTCTTGCCATATATACTACATGCATGATGTCTTGTATCATTTCATGCGACAAGTATCTATGCTTTTGTTAGAAACTAATTTATATACTGTGAAAGCATATTGTTGTCTTATTTACATGAATGGTAAACATATTGGAAACACTCATGGATACTTTACTTGGGTCACGTGGATCCAAATTACATGCTGTAGGACAGTCGACGGTGGTCGGCCGATTATGACTGCCATTTTTTGTGAGTGGTGTGATGTGGGTTACGACTTATGATGGTTTATGGTGGTATTGGGTGTGAAAGAGATGACAATGTGTGAAAGAGAAAATTTATAATATTATATAATATTTATGTCTTGTAAGTTGTGATATACAGTATTATACCGTAACTTGAGTTACTTTTTTCTAGTTTCGATACAATGCTTTGACTTTTTCAGAAATTGAGAAAATAAGAAGTAAAGAAAAATGTTTAATTAGTGAATTTGGGGTACATTTAGTAGTACCCTTCTTTTTCCTATCATATTTCTTTTTGTCTTATTCAACTTTTACTAATACTATAAAATAGTGAGATACTTCTTTTTGTCTTATTCAACTTTTACTAATACTATAAAATAGTGAGATACTGTCGCCACTACATCACGAAACAAATACAATCAAATTTCGTATTTCATGCATGCTATGTGATAACAAGCTTCTTTATGCTTTATTACAACAAGGTTTTCAACTCGCGCTCAGCTGCAAAGCGCGGGGTTTTCCGTTTTAGTTGTGGCGTTGTCTTGTTGGGATTGAAGTCGACTGACCCTCATAATTGTTAAGAAGTTTTGGTTTTGAGTTCTTACTCATTTACACTTAATGCAACTCATTCTTTGATGTTATTATATTGAATGAAACTGCAATATGTATAAAACAGACAACTTATCATTATTATTGTTGTTAGGATTGATTATTTTACATTTACTATTCGTAAGAATGAGATTGCAGGTTATATCATGTTGCTGATATTAAAGTTGTTGCAAATGTCAGAAAGCGTTGCATAATGTAACACCCAGATTTCAAAACTCAAAGTTGTGCCATAATATTCACCTTGATTTAACAGATAATTAAACATTGTTCTTTAGTACGGCGTACGCATGTACCCGTATTAGTCTAATTACCTTACATTAGTAGTAAACATGCGCAAAAATCATACTCTTTTTAGACCCACATGCGTACACGGGGCTTTTATATAAGTCGCACAAACAACTTTGTTACCTGGACAATCTCAGCTTCCTTGTGTGTTGTTTCTCGTCCTCATGATCCTTCAGTTTAATTTACCTTGAGGCTCACAGTTTACAGGTTAAACACGTTCATAGTAATTGCCCCGGTCTTTTGCCCCGGTTTGAGTTGGCACCTGTTGCAAAATCAACCCATCACGGCAATGCGACCCCAAAGGGCAATTATACTTAGTAATATATGTGGTTATGGTTGTTGAATACAATTTAAAGAATGAATTACGTACAGTATGTATCAAATAGAAGATGTATACAAAGAAATCCACAAACCTTCACTGATCAACTCGTTCGATTGAATGTTGACAGCACCAAGTTTCAGAAAACTTGTTTGTTTTCGCGCAAATGTGATAACGACACGTTGTTAGAATTTAGTTCAATCCAAAACGCGTTAAACTGAATTTTAGAAAACCTGTTGTTGATTTTTTTGATGTATAAAGATAAATGTAATTTTTTTCATTTTAAAACACAATCCCACATGTTTTACAACAAAAAATAAATCTAGCTGTCGTAAGTGTTGTAACATCGAATAAAGACCTGGTGTCCTTCGGCTTGGAATACTGCAAGTATGGACTTTGTCGTTGATTGCTTATAAAGGCTCAGTAGCATTGCGTTGTCCTGCAATTCCCGGCAGTTTCTTCTGGTATTCCTTATGCTACCCAAGGTGCTTGGTCAGCGAAATTGTACCTTGCATCAGTTTTTTTTTTACATAGTATAAGGCAGTTACATGTATCATTTGCAAACACCTCAAACGCTCGTTTTAAAATTTTGTAGTTATGAAGTCAAATAATTTGCTGCATCTCTTACTATACACATGGCAGTTTTAACCCATTTACCAATGAATGGGTCAATTTGAGTCGTTTGCTACTACCCAACAGCTTGTGCTTTGTAGTAAACACGTAATCAAGAAAATAAGAAATTCACCTCCAATAAAAAAAGGCGCTTACTTTGTCGATTATGAGTTCGAGGCAACTTTTTTCCTGCTACTACCAGTGATTAAATAAACTATCTTATATAAAATATTTGTCACACAAATTTATGAAGTTATTTATTAAAAGCAAAATCGATTAAAATAAAATTTTAAGAACAAATAGAGTTTATAGTTGGTCACAGGGAGATTATGGTTTGAAAACCAGACCGGATCGACCAGAATCATACCGGATCGAAAACTGATTTGGTACGAAACTCAGGACTGAGGATCAAAGCGAAATGGTTCGGTCAAAGTCTGGGACAGTCTGCCCTGTCCGGTCAAACAAAGCGTAATGCTCGGTTGTACGTAAGGCGGAATCAGATCGGACCGAGGACCAAAAATGAGAAAAAGATTGGACCGAAGACCGGACTAAAATATGTTCTTTCAAGTCTCGTTGGTCTCGTTCGGTTCGGTCTGTAATCTATGATGCTCAGCCCTAGTTTGTCATATTATTTGGATATAAAAATAATAAAATGAATGAACACGTAAAAAATTAAAATACATAGAAGTTTAATTAAATGTATTTTTATATCATTCTAAAACAATAAGCTACAATTTTAACTAGTTAACCGGACATCTCTATTAAAAATATCTAATTAATCTTGTCTAACATAACTATACAAAAGAGTAATATCAATAACTTTGTAAATTAATTAATCACCTCATAGGAAAAGATTATACATATATACATTTGTTGACTTGCTTCCATACACAAAAGGAACAGTAATCATTTTTTAAACTATTAAATGATTATTTATTCCCACTAACTCTAAGGGCCCGTTTGGTTTGTAGATGGGTTTAAGATTCGGATTCGGATTCGAATTTAAATTTGGATTTGATGTGGGTTTGAAAGAAAAGTAGGAGAGAGAAAAAATTATTTATATTTAAAATATATATGTGTTTTGTAAATTAATAATTACATAAAATACATTTTTAAAAATAAAAAATAAAATTAAAAGAATAAGGGAAATGATGTGTGACTTAGAATGAGGGAAATTAATGAATTGTCAGTGATTTTATCCAAAAGGTGGGTGACCCATCTGGTATGGCATTTTTTATCAAATGAAGGTATCAATCACTGTTTAGAAAACATATTTTCCTCCCAAACGTTGGATTTGATATTCATTCTAGATCTTTGAATCCAACAACCCCAAACAAACAGCCCCTAATATAATAATACTGCTTCTGGTTCCACTGAATACACATAACAACTGCTTCTAGTCTTCAACACAGAATAAAACACCTATCTTCAAAACATATCTTATGAAAATGAATCATCAAATCCACTAGACAATAACAAAACGTAGTTGTTTCCACCAAAACAAAAAAACACACACAAACCAAACGGTGACCTTTCAATTCGAGCTTTTTGTGGTTTTTGTTGGTACATCTAAAACAAGTAAAATTAGTTTTTAGTGAAGTGCCGGTTATGGTGTGGATTGGTGGTTACCGGTTGCGGGTTTGCAGTCTGCCTCTATAGTGGTTTTGCATCTCAAGGTAATGTTAGTCCTAACATTACCTAACTTCAGATGGAGATGGAAAAAAGATTTTATTTTGATTCTGAAAAAGACAATAAATATAGCGTGCTTTGATGATAGGGTTTTAGTTTGTGAAGATTTTGAAAATGAGTTAGAAATAGGATTGTTATTGATGTTATGGACAAGCTATGCGGAGTTAGTGTCTGCCAGGTGTTTGATAAAGGTCTTGAGGGAATAAGAAATGTGGTAAGTTTGTTTCCTCAACCTAAAATCAGTTTTAGGTTCGGGTTTATCTATAATGATGTTGAAATTTGCTTTTCTTAATGTTAACTTATTAGTCATGAACAAACATCACATTCAAGCTACTCAATCCATTGTGAATCTTCTTTTAAATACTAAGTTGTTTGAACATAGCATGCCACATACCGTCTTTGCTACACGAATCACCTCATTGCCTCAATGTTCATATTAGTGCACCATGATTGCTATCTCTTTTATTGTTAATCTAGAACATGTAAATACGGGTTGAGCAATAGTTATATGCTAGGTTTTTTTTAAATGTGATTCTAATGAGGCGATTCTACATCTTTGTAGGTAAACATGTACATGGCTCTTTACTGAAATTGGAGAATGTTCTTGGTTCATGAACATTTTAAGCGGTATATGTTTGTCTAACTATGTTGTAGCCATATCCGTGCATGTGAATTCATTCCTTAAAAGAGATGAACCAGTCTCATCCACAACTTTAGAATGTTAATGCTGTAAATATTTATGCTAATAGTTGGTTGAAAGTTTCAGATTATCGTGCGTCGTTGTGGACCGACTAGGAAGCTTCAAATTGGCACATACTCAAGACGCCATCTTTCTCACTGGTAATGTGCACACGACCTAATATAGGTCGAGCCATTTAAATCCTTGCTACTTTTTATTGTTGTAGTTGGTGTCAACTTTTAGATAACGTTAGCATTTTTTGCGCTGCTAAACTTAATACTTAATTGTCTACATGTAAGATTGTAATAACCAGTGATCATGCATTCAAACTAGGCGCGGTTTGACAGTGGATAGTTATTGAAGGAAGTGGTTACATTGGGATTGAATTTAGTCATGTCTACGTGGCACTAGGAAGTGAGGTGAGCATTGATGATCCTTTAATGCACATCTATTTTAATTTTTAAGCTTATTTCTAAGAGTATTTTTGTTGTCATAGAAGGTTATGTGTGTATGAACTAACTTAGACAGAGGAAAACAGGGGGCCTTTTGTCGTTTTAATTGCATTGGCCTAATTCATGATCCTAATATGTTATATTGATTATGTCTGAATACTTCAAATGATGTGAAGTTTAATTTAGTTTTATGCATCTTTAATCTAAAATATGTCGTAACGTTTCTTTATTATCTTTTTACTATTAACATTGCGTTTATCAAGAGTTCGTTAAACAAAATGTTCATTTACAGGAAAAAAGGGCCCCGAGTGGCGCTAAAACACACGAGTAAATATATATGACTTAGCATTTTCAGAAGGACATGCGCCTGCTTTTTGAAGTTACGAAAGAAGGCAAGAATAAGGTTTGATTTTATAGAGACAATGGTCCCTTTTAATCAGTTCGGCCAAACCATGTTACTTATTTTTGCAAACAGCCTTTTGGTTTGAAAATTAAAATGTTTGCGCTTTGAAAAAAACAACAGTAACCATTATGACGACTTGCTAATGAATTTGTATTCATGCTTTGCTTTTGTTACATTAGCTCATATCCTCTTCTCGCTGCTTTAAAATATGATTTTCTTTTTTGATATTAGTTGTAACATCCCGTTATTTCAAGTCATTTTACGACTCAATTCTCGCCATTATTTATTTTTAGGGTTTTACGCGTTTGCTTTAAATTTTCATCGTTTAGTTAAATCAGGTAAACTAAAAATCAACATTCAACGTAAACGGGCATCAAACAAGTAAAAGTTTACATCAAGCAAGTGTTATATAATTATTACGAGGATAATTTATAACTTTTCATATTATATTTTTATTGGTTACGTAAAGCGTCTACGTTTCGTAATAAAATGCGTTTAGGCATACCCGGAAGCACCAATACCCATCTATACTCAAACAAATACTAATTTTTATACCCAATACCCAAAATTAAATCATTTCTCTACCTAAATAAGTCATATGGCCGGATATATGCCTAAGGATAAAACACCAAACAATTTCAAATATTACTTTTAATAAAACACATGTTTAAAACCCTCTACTAGTGTCATATCCCTTCTCCTAAGGAGGAGGAGAACACCTTACACACATGTACTCTTACCACCTCCTGAACATATGGTTTTACTAGTGGGTTTATCTAATACATCTAGTATAAAAAAGTTTACTAATGCAAGACTTAAACACTTTCCATTTTGCAAGTAAACTTTCACTCAAAACTCTCTCTTCTCCTACATAGCTCACGGCTGAAATAGCAATTTTAGGGTGATCATAGCTTTTGATTTTTCAAAGATACAAGTGTACAAGGGTTCTTAGGGTGCATATCTAGAGTGTTGCAAGGTAATTTGGATGCTTGGGTATTAATTAATCAAGGGTTTCATTTAAGAAATAAACTAGGGTTTTCTAGTTAGGGTTTCAAATTTGGGTTTGATTTCTAGAGTTTGATCTTGTGTTCTTCATTCTCCTACACTCACATAAGGTTTACTTGAACCCTAATCTTTCCATTTATTCATTTACATAATTTATATACTTGTTATTATGTTAATCACCACTTAGGGTTTATTTTTATGGTTTATAAAATAATGTAAGCATGCTTTGGATTTAAGTTTATATATATGTATGGTAAAATGATGTCTAAAATACAAGAAAACACTTTATATAGGTGTGGATTAAATTATAAAGATCATGGATAATTTAATTGTTAATAAGGTTATTATAAAGTTTATGTATGAATTATTATGAGGACAAGTTATTGGACTTTACTTGGACATAAAATGATGGACACAATTTAGAGGCTCAAAATATATAAGACTTGTGGTATAAAGTAATGTAGAGGACTTGTGCAAATTTAATCAAGTAATAGATTATTAAAAACTAGTTTATAATTTATATAAACATGTGGACTGTTTTAATACTTTTGTTTGAATTCGAACTTTATAAAATTATGGAACTAACAGTAGTAAATAGTACATATATATGAGAATTGCAAGCATATAAAGAACTCAAAAAACCGAGCTATAACGAAGAAGTTATGACATTTACAAGATTACGATAAATAAATATATAAAGGAGTTTTTATAAAAGTTATTTTATAAAAATGGTTACTGTTTTAGACCTGGTAAAAATACATGAATATTTTATCATGATAGTACATGTTATGAGGATTCCAAACATATAAGCAACTCGAAAAACGAAGTTATAACGAAGAAGTTATGATATTTACAAGATTACGATAAATAAATATATAAAAGTGTTTTTATAAAGATAGTTTTATAAAAACTGGTACTGTTTCACATCTGATAAAATTTTATAAATATTTTATTAGGGATTAACATCCCCATTCGGGTGAGTAGTGCTCACTAGTTTCGGAGGTACCGAAACAACGGACGTATACCATGTCAGATTCGGATGTTGCGGGTTGAACATCTATACGGGCACACTATTGACATTAATTTGCAGTCATACAAGTTGTAGCTTCAGTGTCATGAGCTTAGTGCATTCGTAATTACATTTTGAGATATTGTATGTGTTACATTTCTTACACTTTAGAAATCTTATGGTCCTACTTTATACATAACTTAAACCTGTAAATTCATCAACTTTATGTTGACGTTTTAAAGCATATTTTTCTCAGGTCAATAAGGTACAAGAACAAGGATACATTGGGGTCACCATTTTGGGAGTCAAATTAGCATTAAAGATTTAAGTGCATTACACTTGGAGTATTTGTTATGTATTAAAATCTTTCATATTTACAAGGATGAACAAGTTAAGCCATGGGCTTTTGTATCAAATAATTTATTTAATCCAATGTATCATTTTTAAACGACTCATGTAGAGGCCGTTCTCATATCTTGTGCTATTGATCTATGATGTAACACTCTCAGCTCCTTATTCCGTCGCGACCCTATTTGGGGGTGTTACAGATTCGTATCTTGAGCCAAGGTTATAGAGAACCAGGTCAAATGTTTTTACATGGACTATAACCGTTTTCACAAACACAGCATCATACAAAAGTTTTTCACGGGACATACATACACTATGTGGTTGCATTAGTTGGTTATACTAGATTCTTACATAATTGATATACGTGTTTATATTATATTATGTATATACTATAATGGTCTTATATAAGTTTAATTTTGCTTGTTACAGCAGTCATGTCGTCTTCATCCGCAGTTACTTACACGTCAGTTTATACCGATTCTGAGCCATGGAGGTTTCAGTGGGTTTTCGGTGATGAGCCAGAGGCACCTGATGCCTCACCAAAGTCGTAAGGACAGACACCACCATCTTCAGACTACGTGCCTGGTCTTGAGCACCCACCTTCTCCAGATTATGTGCCTGGCCCTGAGGAGCCAGAGCAGGCACCGCCTTTACCGGTCTATGTACCTGAGCCTGAGTACTTGGAGTACTTAGTGCCATATGATATTGAGGCACCTATTAAGGATTAGCCTCTACCTATGAATGCTTCACCTACAGCCCTATCACCGGGCTATGTTGCTAACTCCGATCTGGAGGAGGATCTAGAGGAGGATCATGCTGACTACCCTGCCGATGAAGGGGATGATGATGATTCCTTTGATGATGATGAGGAGGAGTAGGAGGCTCCAGAGGATAAGGATGATGAGTAAGAGGAGGAGCACCTAGCTCCTGTCGACCCTACTGCATTACCTATTAATGACTCTATTCCCTCAGCTAAGGATACAGAGGCATTTAAGACTGATGAGTTTGCACCTACACCTCCACCACCTAGACATCATAGGGCGAGGATATATGTCCGACCTCAAACACCCATGACAGCTTCTACTAACGTACTCATTGCTGCAGTTGTTGCTGCACTACCTTCATCATCACCGCCACCATCTCCACTATCACCCTGGTCATCACCACTTCCCCAGATTCCCTCACCACCACTACCTATACCATCTCCACCATTACCCCTACCACCACCCACTGTTGATAGTCCTACCTATGCTAAGGCACCATTAGGCTACAGAGCAGCCGAGATTAGGCTGAGAGCTGCATCACCACCCTTGTTACTTCCATCCACTACACATAGAGATGATATTACCTGGGCGGACATGCCGCTTTGGAAGAAAGCTCGCTTCACTGCTCTTGCTTTCGGATATGAGGTCGGGGAGAGTTTAGCAGCTGCTGCTAGACAGTCTAGTTTGGATGTTGCTACTGTGGATGCCACCGCTGGACGTCTTGTGTCTAGAGAGGTTGGCTACGGGATTACAGAAAATTAGGATGAGATAGTTGATACCATTCAGGAGATAGCACCGACCACCTTGGAGGGAGTCAATCAAAGAGTGACAAAGCTTGCTACTACTTTGAGTTAGGATACTTATGAGATCCATGTTCGATTGGAACACGCCCAAGATGACCGAGCTCTTCAAAGAGCCCAAGTTAACATGTTGTTTAGAGATAGGCAGTTTCACCGCCATACAGCTTTACTTTTAGACAGCGAGGCTAGACACTCTCGGGAGGCATGGTCACATTCCATGAACTGCAGCAAGGCAGTACATGCTGAGCTCCAAGCATATCGAGCACAGGTAAACACACATGAGATTTAGATTCAGACACGGGATACTCGCATTGGATCACTAGAGACTCTAGTTACGACATTGGTAGCTCATACTGCATCACTTCAGACACAGTTGACTTCAGCTCTTAGACGTATTCAGACACTGGAGGCTAGAGAGCCAGAGCCCGCTAGAGATCTAAAGCCATAAGATGGACCAGCTGATGCTGGTAGTAGCTATTAGTACTATATCATTTGTTAGCTATTATGCATGGCATGCTAAGTTTTATGGGTAACTCGCAGCTAGCAGACTGTAGGAATTTTGTTCATCATCTAGCTATCTTGTATGACATGCTATGTATTATGGGTAACTCTCATCTAGCATTTACCTTAGGACTGTATTTTCATTTTGTATCTCATTTGTATTGGTCATGTTGTAACCAAGGATTATCATGTATGTTATCGAATTTATTATGAATGAATGTCGATTTATTTATATCATTGTTGATTTTACTTCAGTTGTATATTTCAATGTATGTTGTGATCTCATCTTATTTTATGCATATGTTATGTCGCGATTATGAACATCCTGTTATTTCAGGTCATTTTACGACTCAATTCTAGCCATTATTTATTTTTAGGGTTTTACGCGTTTGCTTTAAATTTTCATCGTTTAGTTAAATCAAGTAAACTAAAAATCAACATTCAACGTAAACGGGCATCAAACAAGTAAAATTTTACGTCAAGAAAGTGTTATATAATTATTATGATGATAATTTATAACTTTTCATATTATATTTTTATTGGTTACGTAAAGCGTCTATGTTTAGCAATAAAATGCATTTAGGCATATCCGGAAGCATCAATACCCATCTATACTCAAACAGATACCCACTTTTATACCCAATATCTAAAATTAAATCATTTCTCTACCTAAATAATTCATATGGATGGATATATTCCTAAGTATAAAACACCAAACAATTTCAAGTATTACTTTTAATAAAACACATGTTTAAAAAGATCCACTAGTGTCATATCCTTCCTCCTATGGAGGGTTTTGGGGCGTTTTGGGGTTTTGGGTTGCTATGTGGGTTTGTATTTGATTTGTGTGAGGCAGTTTTATTTGTATGAAGTTGGGGGGGTGGTTCTGGTTTGGGGTATTTTGATTTTTGCACTGGAGGAGGGCGCGGAGGAGTGAGTATGAGTGGTGGTGGGGGGTGATTGGTGTTTGGTGGGTGGTGTGGGGGTGGCGTGGGGGGAGTTTGATGGGGGGGTTTTGATGTTGGGTGGGGGGGTATTATTGTGTGAGTGGTATATGCTGGCAGGGGAGGGGGGGCTTGGGGGTGTGAGTTGGGGTGTGGGAGTGGAGCGGATGGTAGTGCGGAAGGTTCATGAGGTTGGGAGGATGTTTTAAGGTGTCTGTAGATGAGTGTGTGTGTCAATTAGACGGATTAAAGAATCTAGTACCCAGAGATTTATAATCAAAACAGGTAAGGATACCCACTTACTTCTTTTATACCCAATATCTAAATTTAATTAAAACCTTTCTCTACCTAATATAATTCATATGGAATGGAATATAATTTCCCTAAGTATATTATTTTTAAAAAAACACAAAAAAAATTTCATAGTATTACTTTTATTTAATATTAAAACACCATGTTTTTTTTAAAAAAGGAATCCACTAGTGGTCATATCCTTTCCTTAATAAATGGAGGAAAGAAGGAAAGAGATGAGCACCCTTGCACCACTTTGTACTCTTACCTCACCTCATAAAACAAATGGTTTTACTGTGGGTATGTCTAAGACCCTCTTAATAGTAATTATAAAAAAAGGTGTACTAATGCAAGACTTAAACACTTCCCATTTTGCAAGTAAACTTTCACCCAAAACTCTCGCTTCTCCCACATAGCTCACGGCTAAAATAGCAATTTTAGGGTGATCATAGCTTTTGATTTTTCAAAGATACAAGTGTATAAGGGTTCTTGGGGCTCCTATCTAAGGTGTTGCAAGGTGATTTAGAAGCTTGGGTATTAATTAATCAAGGGTTTGATTCAAGAAATAAAATAAGGTTTTTCTAGTTAGGGTTTCGAATTTGGGTTTGACTTCTAGAGTTTGATATTGTGTTCTTCATTCTCCTACACTCACATAAGGTTTACTTGAACCCTAATCTTTCTATTTATTCATTTACATAATTTATATACTTGTTATTATGTTAATCACCATCTAGGGTTTGTTTTCATGGTTTATAAAATAATGTAAGCATGCCTTGGATTCGAATTTATATATATGTATGGTAAAACAATGTTTAAAATACAAGAAAACACTTTATATAGGTATGTATTAAATTACAAAGATCATGGATAATTTAATTATTAATAAGGTTATTATAAAGTTTATGTATGAATTATTATGAGGACAAGTTCTTGGACTTTACTTGGACATAAAATGATGGACACAATCTAGAGGACACAAAATATATAAAACTTGTGGTATAAAGTAATGTAGAGGACTTGTGCAAATTTAATCAAGTAATAGATTATTAAAAACTAGTTTATAATTTATATAAACATGTGGACGGTTTTAATACTTCTGTTTGAATTTGAAATTTATAAAATTATGGAACCTATTGTCATAAATAGTACATATTATGAGGATCGTAAGCATATAGAGAACTCGAAAAACCGAGCTATAACGAAGAAGTTATGATATTTACAAGATTACAATAAATAAATATATAAAAGTGTTTTTATAAAAGTTATTTTATAAAAATAGTTATTGTTTCGGACCTGGTAAAAATATATAGATATTTTACGATGATGGTACATGTTATGTGGATTCCAAACATATAAAAAACTCAAAAACGAAGCTATAACGAAGAAGTTATAATATTTACAAGATTACGATAAATAAATATATAAAAGTGTTTTTATAAAAATAGTTTTATAAAAACTGGTACTGTTTCAGATCTGAAAAAATTTTATAAATATTTTATTATGATAAATTATCTCAATAGGAAACCGTGCATATAAGGAATATTAAAAACGGAATTAAAACGAATGAGTTACGAGTTTTGCAAGTTTTAAGTTTATAAAAATAATTATATAAACTGTTTTGAATTTACTGTTGCAACTCAGATTTTTATAAAAATAGTGAACGTTTTATTTGAATAGATTATTTTGTCATGATTTCATACATATAAAGAACAAGCGAAGGGAATTAAAATGAGCAAGTTACGAGTTTTCAAAGATTTCAGATAAATAGAAATACAAAAACTAATATATTTTTATAAATAAATTTTTGTAATTTTTATAAAAATATAACATTCTGATCAAAACTAAAAATATGGTTTACGAGTATTTTCGAGTCCGTTTGGGCTATAAAACGTTAAGAAATATTGTCGTATTATTTATATAATATTTATATACGTTTTTAACTTTATAAATATTATTTTATAAAACAATTAAACTAATTATATAATATCATTATATAATAAGTAAAAATAATAAATCATATATTATTAACAAATAATCAATTGTTGGACAAAGATAATACTTTATTTTACGGATTCAAATACGTAGACATTTATTTAACAATTACGATTTAAACATTGTTTTGACTTTTTAAATTAAACAAATACTATTAGGTGGTGGTGTAACTATATAACTTGTGATATTGTATTTATATCAAATACACTATACTTATACGTCCTATAATTAATTAGGTTGCACTCGGATTCCGTGAGATATTTCACTTACTTGATTTAGATAATCAACCATTCACTTGAGGTGAGTTCATTTAAACAATTACAATGATTTACAACTTTGGGATGAGAAACTTGCATTATTTTACAATTGGACACAAGTACACCTAAAACAAAATTACGAGTTTGCCTATGTAGCTATAACCTAATATTGCCCATGAATCATGAACTGTTAATTACTAGAAGTAAGCGCGAATGTTATGAATAGATCTATTAGGGATTAACATCCCTGTTCGGGTGAGTAGCGCTCTAGTTTCGGAGGTACCGAAACAACGGACGTACACCATGTCGGATTCGGATGTTGCGGGTTGAACATCTACACGGGCACACTATTGACATTAATTTGTAGTCATTCAAGTTTTAGCTTTAGTGTCATGAGCTTAGTGCATTCGTAATGACATTTTGAGATATTATATGTGTTACATGTCTTACACTTTGGAAATCTTGTGGTCTTACTTTATACATAACTTGAACTTGTGAATTCATCAACTTTATGTTGATGTTTTAAAGCATGTTTTTCTCAGGTCAATAAGTTACAAGAACAAGGATTCATTGGGTTCACCATTTTGGGAGTCAAATTAGCATTAAAGATTTAAGTGCATTACACTTGGAGTATTTGTTATGTATTAAAATCTTTCACATTTATAAAGATGAACAAGTTAAGCCATGGCCTTTTGTATCAAACAATTTATTTAATCTAATGTATCATTTTTAAACGACTCATATAGAGGTTGGTCTCATATCTTGGGCTATTGATCTATGATGTAACACTCTCAGCCCCTTATTCCGCTGCGACCCTATTTGGGGGTGTTACATTAGTTGTGGATGAAGGGCAGTGGGTGTGTTCAGGGTGTGTGTTTAGAGGGTGTGAGGTGTGTTCACAGGATGGTTCCGTGAGTGGGTTAAGTGTGTTGCTTCATTGGTGTGTTCAGTGGGTGTGTTCAGTGGATTTCTTAAGGGGTCGAGGTCTATACATCAAGAAAGATTAGTTCTTGATATGTTTGTTTTTCTTAAATTTGTGGCTATGTTGAATTCTTCCTTACGCAGCTTCAAAAGGTCAAAATTTATGTATAAGTTTGTTTTTAACTTCATATTTTTTATTGTGATATGGAGAGAGACCTTTATGTACTTACTGACTATATACTGTCAATGTTTCTGTATGCTCTCCAATAATGTACCACACGGATCTTGCATGTATGTATAAAATTGTATTCATGTTCTGTCTTCCTATACTCCTTGACTGCCTTTCCTACACTCAAGAGATTGTTTTGGATTGTTTATAGATATTATAACTACAATATTTTAGTATGTTAATTTGTGAAGGACAAAAGCTACAAATGAGCAATCTACTTTTGTTGGTGTGCTAATATGAGTAACTTACTTGTTAAAAGATCAATATGAGTAACATACTTTCAAAAATTTACCAATATGACTAACCACTTGACATGATAAATTACACCGTTAGAACCTAAAACATAAAAAATTGCACCGTTAGTCCTTAATACATAACTCAGTTAGTCCCCAACACATAACCCAGTTAGTGAGAGAAACTCCAAATGACCCATTATATCACATTTTCACGACTCGGACTCAAAAGATATTTTATGCAAAACGATATTCCGGACAATTTTTTAGTTTTAGTCGAGACCCGAAACTTGACAGAAAATGACCAAAATGCCCTTGTTCTGCAGAACTTTGACTCTTTTTAATAAAAATGCAGATTTTGACCTTGAGTTTTAACCCGTTATTATTCGATTTTAAAATTAGCAAGCCTCGTGGCAAAGTAAAACATTATTTCGAGCAACTTTTGTGTTTTGCCGAAGGCCAAAACGGACTCGAAAGTGCTCAAAACGAGCGTTTAAATTCATGACAGCAACTACATTACTTTCGAGTCCGTTTCGACCTTCCGGCGAAACACAAAAGTTACTCGGAATGACGTTTTATTTTGCTGCGAGGCTTGCTAGTTTTAAAATCGAGTAATAGTGGGTTAAAACCCAAGGTCAAAATCTGCATTTTTGTTAAAAAGAGTCAAAGTTCCTGCAGAAACTTGCAGGGGCATTTCGGTTATTTTTTGTCGAGTTTCGGGTCTCGGCTAAAACTAAAACGTTGTCCGGAATATCGTTTTGCATAAAATCTCTTTTGAGTCCGAGTCGTGAAAATGTGATATAACGGGTCATTTGGAGTTTCTCTCACTAACTGGGTTATGTGTTGAGGACTAACTGGGTTATGTATTGAGGACTAACGGTGCAATTGTTTATGTATTAGATATTAACGGTGTAATTTATTATGTCAAATGGTTAGTTATATTGGTAAATTTTTGAAAGTATGTTACTCATATTGATCTTTTAACAAGTAGGTTACTCATATTAGCACACCAACAAAAGTAGATTGCTCATTTGTAGCTTTTGTCCATTTGTGAAATAGATTTAACCAACCAATCTATATTAACGGGGTTGGGGTTAATCAAGGGATCGTTTGGTTACTAATGACGTATAGTCTGGTCCGGCCCGACCCGACCCAGTCTTACGCTATTAAAGCCCGTTTATTAACAATGTACGTACTGGGTCCGCGGCCGCAAACATTGTTAGACCCACGGTAGCGGCCTTGTTTAGGCCGCGGCCAAGTAAAGACTAACAGCCCAAAGATGGCATCCGGATAAGACCCGCACTATTTTGGGAATAGATATACTCAAAGGATTTAAATGGAAAAGATAATTATGTTATCCCGATAACGTCGCGCCGAATCCTGATTGTATCAGACGGGCCTTGGGCTGGAAGATACGGGATTTTTAGGGTTACATGGCCTATAAAAGGAGGTCGATTGATATCAACACAGGTATCACACAAAACCCTAATCACAAACTATACACCCCTAAAACCGATTACTTACTCTCACGCCGGAGTCTAATCGTGGGATCCGCTCCCACGATAAGGTTAACGGTGTCTTGTTTCCTTGTGCAGGGTCCTCGATAAATTCACTTGGTGCATAAAGAAAGTGTTTCTTACCCGGATAATCAGCTCATCCGGGCCGAATACTGACTAACCCAACTTTTGCATCAACAAGTTGGCGCCATCCGTGGGACCCAACGCCAGGAACTACCAAAGATGAGTACAATGGCCAACACTACCCCGGTGATTACCACTGTCAGGAACATCGAAGGGTTAGAAAAAATGCCTAAAGAAACAAATACTGCGCCCCGTGCCAGTATTCAAGAGTTCTGCGACAAACACTATGACGATATCCTGCCAATCGTCATGGAAAGGGCTCGTCAAGATAAAAGAAAAGGTCTGCAGTCCAGACTAGATTTCGGAGATACTCCAAAAAAGATTCGAAGGGTAAGGAGTAATTCCCCCAGTCCTAGGGATGAAACCCCACCCGTAAGATATCGTCAGAGGACAAAGGACGGAGATAAGGGGGTGTTCGGTTGCCTGAGCCAACGCAAAAAAAGTGCTTTTGAACGATTAAGTGGTACTTACTCACCTAGCACGACTAAGACCGGACCAAGCAGTAGGGGGCGCTCCTCAGAAAGAAGCTCCTCCAGGATTGGATATCGCCCCCGCGGCGTTGAAGAATCTTATGGTGATACCTACTCCTCTCAAAGGACTAGACATGGAAACCACTCCCGCGACAACAGTCGTCGTGAGGAGGCAAAGAAAAGAAGAAGGAGCGAGTCCCCATTTTCACGAGCATCGGTGAGCGGTTCTAGTCGTGGGACGCACCTAAAATCTGGGCGATATGAACCCGCGGACGAGGACGACCTAGCCATGCCTTGGACTTGCGACGACGCAGGACCATTTACATCTCGCATCAGCAATTTCAGAAGCTCACGAAAGACAAGAATGCCGAATAATGTGAAAACCTATGACGGCACGGGCGACCCCGAAGATCATCTAAAAGTCTTTCAATCAGCAGCACAAGTTGAACATTGGGCAATGCCCACTTGGTGCCATATGTTCAATTCCACATTAATAGGATCAGCAAGGGTTTGGTTTGACGAATTACCCGCGAAAAGCATTGATGGGTACAAAGACCTCAAAACAGCTTTCCTAGCATATTTCATGCAACAGAAGAAATATGTGAAGGACCCAGTGGAGATCCATAATATCAAGCAAAAAGAGGGCGAAACGATTGAAGAATTCATGGAACGTTTCAAGAACGAAACAGGGCGAATGAAAGGAGCCCCGGAATGCATGCGAATCTCCGGATTCATGCATGGAGTCAACAATCCTGAACTAATAAAGTGCCTCAATGAACGCGTCCCAAAGACAATGGAAGAAATGATGACAGCTATTGCTGCCTTCGTAAGAGGGGAAACCGCGGCCGCTGGTAAAAAAATCCAGACGCCGTGGAAAACGCAGGACCAGTCCAAACGCCATGCTTCGGATAGAAAATTGGAATTTCAAAAGTTCGACTTTTGAAATCCGCCCAGAGAAGGACGTGGATCAAATAGATTTACCCCATTAACTCGGACTCAAAAGAAATATTCATGGCAGAGGCCGAGAAATTCAAACAGCCAGGGCCCATGAGTACCCCGTTGGAAAAACGGAGTGACAGTAGTAAGTTTTGTGAATTCCACAATGATAAGGGACATAGCACGGATGATTGTTTCCAGCTAAAGAAGCAAATCGAAGAATTGGTCAAAGCAGGTAAGCTGTCGCAGTTCGTCAAAGGCATTAGACACGAAAAAGACCAACAGAGATCCGGGAAGAAGGATACCCCAGCCAAAGATAAAGCCGCAACCATCTACATGATACACTCGTGGCAAAGAATGACACGGCAGAAGGTGACGTAAAGTTTTGATCACGTCAAAGAAATCATATTTCCACCACTGACCGTGAGCGAGGGAACGGAAGGTCCACTCATTATAGAGGCCGAGATCGGCGGACACACAGTCCACCGCATATATGTGGATGGCGGCTCCTCAATGGAAGTACTTTTCGAACACTGCTTCAATAGGCTCCGGTTGGAAATCCAGAACCAAATGACCCTGGCCACTACGTCATTGACCGATTTTAGTGGCGAAACGATATGGCCGTTAGGACAGATAAGACTTTTGGTAACTATAGGAGATATGGAACACTCCACAGAAGCATGGATGAATTTTATGGTGGTACGGTCACCATCACCATACAGCGGTATCATCGGGAGACCGGAAATAAAAGCAACCCAAGCAGTACCATCCACAGCCCATGGAATGATCAAGTTTCCCGTCAAAGGAGGGGTGATGACTATCCGTAGTACTATTCATTCGCCAAAGGAGTGCGCCACAGTGATAACAACGCACACTCCAACACAAGACGCAGCCACAAAGTGCCCAGAAGATTATAAAGTGGCTGTACACCCTGACTTCCCAGACCAGAAAGTCAGTCTTGGCAGGACATTATCAACCAAAGGGCGAACCGAAGTATGTGCACTCCTGAAAAGAAATTTGTACATATTCGCATGGCAGCCAGCGGACATGACAGGAGTACCAAGGTCGATAGCGGAACACAAGCTCAATATCCGTGAGGGATACTCTCCCGTCCGTCAGAAGAAAAGGGGGCAAGCCCTAAAGCGCGCAAAGGCTATCCAAGCAGAGGTACAAAAACTAATGGCAGCCGGAATTATGCGTGAAGTGTACTATCATGACTGGTTGTCCAATCCGGTGATGGTAAGGAAGCACGACGGTAGCTGGAGGATGTGCGTAGACTTTACGGATCTAAACAAGGCTTGTCCACAGGATTGCTATCCTCTCCCAGAAATTGATTAAAAAGTCGAGTCCCTATGCGACTATCCTTTCAAGTGCTTCTTAGATGCATACAAAGGCTACCATCAAATTCAAATGGCGGAGGAAGACGAAGAAAAAACGGCCTTTCATACTTCCCAAAGGGTATATTGCTATACAAAAATGCCTTTTGGACTTAAGAATGCTGGAGCAACATACCAACGCCTCGTGGACAAGGCATTTGCCAAACAGGTGGGCCGCAACCTAGAAGTGTACGTCGATGATTTGGTCGTGAAAAGCCACACGGAAGAAGAGTTCATCAAAGACATTGACGAAACACTCTCCACGTTGAGGAAGATTAATATGAAGCTTAACCCTAAAAAATGCACATTTGGGGCGGTTGAAGGAAAGTTCCTCGGATATATCGTAGGACCAGAGGGGATCAAGCCGTGCCCGGAGAAAGTGGACGCAGTACTCCAGCTTCCATCCTCGCGAATAATAAAAGAGGTCCAGAGCCTCAACGGAAAGCTGGCAGGTCTGAACAGGTTCCTTTCTAAATCAGCAGAGAAATCTCTACCGCTGTTTAAAACACTGAAAAACTGTGCTAAGAAAAGCGACTTTCATTGGACTGCGGAAGCGGAAAAAGCCTTTAAGGAGCTAAAACAACACCTATCAAAACTACCCACATTGGTAGCATCAAGACCAATGGAAGAGTTAATAATGTACTTGTCCGCCTCCCATGGAGCGGTAGGCGCCGTCCTGATGACAGAAAGAAACACGGTTCAAACTCCAATTTACTTTGTTAGCCGCGCTCTCCAGGGTCCGGAGTTAAATTACACGCCAGTAGAAAAACTTGTCTTAGCACTAGTTTTCGCAGCTAAAAGGCTCCGGAGATACTTCCAGGCTCATCCCATTGTAGTTCTCACGGATCAACCACTTAGGCAGATTATGTCAAACCCGGATACAGCGGGACGGATGCAGAAGTGGTGCATCTTGCTTGGAGAGCATACTATCACCTACCGACCACGAGCGTCTGTTAAGGGTCAGATCCTTGCAGATTTCCTCGTAGAGAAACCAGATGAAGCTCCGACGGATACATCTGTGAAACCGCCCCCAAGAGAAGCGTCATGGACACTCTTCACGGACGGTTCTTCATGCATTGATGGGTCAGGTGCAGGGCTTATATTAACAAGCCCGGAAGGAACAGAGTTTACTTAAGCGCTCAGATTTCAATTTATTGCTTCAAACAATGAGGCAGAGTACGAGGCGCTGTTAGCAGCATAGAAGTATTTCGCAGATAAGGAGTTCCTAAAATAGTGTTTGGATTTGCTTTTTAATTGAATTCTTAAATGTGAAAACCACTAATTGCATACTCTTGGAGGTTTTTAGAAAATATGAGAATAAAAAGTAACTATAACATTGATGTAATGCTACATGGTCTTACTCTATTCCTAGAATTTTCAAATGCTTTTTGCCTTTAGTATATAAGTTTTTGAAGTAATCTACATTAGACTTACAGTTAAATTTTGTTAAATATGTCAATGAAAAGACTCATTACTCTAAACAATCTGTTCCTCTAAATCCTATTTAGTTACTGCGTAACTGAACAATTACTGGATATGGCTGTTTAGGTATCCTACCGTTCTTTGCGCATTGCTGTCAGAGGAGAAGCGCTGCAACCCTTTTTGCCGCCAAGTTGTCAAAGGCTCACATGGAAATGTAACATAAATGAAGATCACAAATAGAGGAAATGCATGTCTATTCAATTTTAGACTTGAGGCATGTTTTTCTACTGTCTACTCATTAGTTTTGTGCTAATTTTATCCCCGGTTGTTCCGCATCCCCAACGAGTCGTAAAACATTCATGAAAAAAAGACGTAACAACCTTAGCCCCTCCCCTTTCAGAAACTTAGGCAATTAGAGGTACTATTAAATCGCTGGTCAAACAATTCGCTGAACTATAAGTAACATGTATTGCAGATAATAAAAAAGCAAAATATGGGAAATAAATTCGGGTAAAAGACTGGAACAAAGTTGTATAGTCTTATTTAAATGTAACAATACAAATAGAAACTGTTTTATCCTTTTAGCTAAAGCGGCACCAAACAAAACCGCAACAACAAACATTGGTTTCCGTGAGAAGCTATTTGGCCCGTATTACGGAACAATATCGGACGTCATGTGTAACGACGAAGATGCAGCCTTTGTTGCGCACTATAAGTATAGAAAACTGTACATGTAATAGTCCCGCAGATATGACGACTTTCAGCAAGAACTAAACTGCATATACGATTCTTGGATTTCGAGTAAAGGTATGGGTTTCAAATACTTTTAAATTATTTTTCTTTCATGTTACTAGCTATGATTATGTGATTTCCATTATGTTATAATCCATTTTTGCTCTTGCAATGTCTTGATGGTTTTTTTGGAGTGATTTATGAACAGGAGAAGCTAGAAATGATATTAGATAATCATTGTTACAAATGTTTTTCTGTTATATCTCAGCATTTTGAGTTTCTAGATATGTATGTTGTGTCTGATGTGTTCACCACTCTAAATAGGTATTTAATTTATCTATGTAAGATTGGTTTATACAACTTTATTTAAATTTAAAGTAGCTCATTATTGATGAAAATATGGTAAATTTTGTTTCAGTTGCTAACAGGTGAAATTTATTGTTACTATAGCAGTCAATCTTCCAAACCTTCTTTAATTGCCCAATTTTTTTTGTTTTTAACCTATGTGGGTTTGAACCTTTTATAATAAAAAAAAGTTTTACACAAAACGTGCTGCAGCGGAGCGCAAATATCAATAACCCTGCCCAAGAGGATGGCTATTGCAGTCTTTCTCAGCTATCTCAAAGTTTCAGCACTTAGTGTAAGGAAAACCAAATGTGCCTTTAATGTTGTTATGTTTTGTTGACTGAATGTTTTCCCTTTCATCGATTCGAAAATTCAATATCATTTAACATTAGGAATCTTTTGTCTGTATAGTCCACATGGGTCCAACCTCTGTTGATCAGAAAAGAAAAAGGTCCGAAAACCATGGCGTATATGGGAGAAAGCGTATGACAGACCAACACTTTTCGGGTCATCCAGGTGGGGATGTCGAGCCTGACCGTGGTCGTGCTGAAGGTGACCAGACTCAGAGTAAGGAAAACCAAATATCCCTTTTATGTTGTTGAGTTTTGTTGACTGAATGTTTCCCGTTTTGTTGATTCAAAAAGTTGATATCAACTAATATTGGGAATCTTTTGTCTGTGCAGTCCGCATGGGTCCAACCTCCGTTGGTCAGAAAAGAAATACGTCTGAAATCCAAGGGCGCTATGGGAGAAGGCGTACGAAAGACCATCATTTTCCGGGTCTTCCAAGGGGATGTGGAGTCTGAGCGTGGTCGTGTTGAAGGTGACCCCTCATTTTAAAAGTTATTGTTGCAGATGTGGTTCATCATATTCTGTTTTCGTTTCTGAATATTTTTATTTTCAAAAATGTGATTTGCAGGTGGTTACATGGTACCTAGACATATGTGATTGTTAATGGCCCTTACCATTTGTTCTCAAAAAGGACAAGTCTAAAATAAAACCGTTCTTAATAACTGTTGTTAGCTATTTTGATAACATTGAAAGCCTCCACAAGAGTTGGCTGACGAGATACGTGATGAGTCGTGGAGTCTTGCTGAGAACTTCGACGCGTGGGATGAAGCAGCTTTGGACAAAGACATTGGAAGTTAAAAAAAAAGGTATGGAAGCTCAAAGAAAAATGATGGTTGAATGCTCAATGGACAACATTAAGGATGAATAAAAAGTTTAGCACAAAGTTGCTGAAGTCGACAGTAGGCATGTAATGACCACCTAAAGGTGCAAAGTGGACGCGAGGTTCATAGTCTTTTCCTTTAGTTGACATCTTTTGGCATCCTAAACGCAAGCTCATAAAATAAATTCTACAAAAGAATGATTAGCTCACCTGTATGTTCATTCTTTCTTTTAGTGTTGTTTTGCAATTTATAAGCGTGTCAGTTTGAATTTGTAACAGCAACAATGATATTGAAACATATTATAGTCATTTTCTCAAGTGGGTGTTTCGTATTACTATTTTCTCCTCTACTTATATGCATTTGTGATGACAAAACGCGCCGCAGCGATGCGCGGGTTTCCAAACCTTGTTATTTAAAAGTAACAAAGTTTCGTGCGAGTTTCATTTAAGTCATTTAAAGCTTATTTTAACCACAAAAACTATCCGAGTTTTAATAACGTTTCATTGTTGTGTAATTATTTAAAAAAAACTATGTTTAAATTATTTATATGTGCATTATGTGGTAGTATCTTAATAATAAACACCCACCTACTGATTTTAAGTAACCTCAAACAACTTAATGTATAACTGAAGAAATTAAAAATCTTATTATAAAAACAACTCAAATCTCAATTTGAGTATCAAGAATACAACCAGAATTGATCTCAATCAATTAATCACAAAACTCAACCAATCTTCACCACTACTAAATCAGGTGTGAAGCTATTATCTATCTTGATAATCGTTCTATTACCTCTCAAGAATTATAGGACTGTCTTAGAGGCCTGAATCCTTTGGATAGTGGTCAGGAAGATACCTTTAACCCCTGAACACACACTGGTAGATCACCTGCAGTTTTTGGCCTTTGATGGCTTTGAGAGTCTTGAAAACAATGTAGTATTCCCCCAGGAGCATTTGCTCCCTTCAACACGTCCCTCTACTCAACTTGGTAACCTTCTCCGATCCGCTCAGAAAAAACTCATCTTGTCATTTCGTCCTTGCTCGTTCCCGTTAGGCTGATGTCTTTGGCCTTTCCTTCTCCGCGCCCGCTCACGCTTCGCTAACCTATCGCGTGGTAAAGAGAAGAAAGTACGAAAGAATAGTAAACGGAGCACACCGCAGAAAGATTCTAAATATGAGAAATCCCCTTTTTTCGATGCCCCGTGTCGGCTTCATTGACGAGTCATGATGCTGCGATATAGGATCAAAAACTACTTTCATTTCACTTAACTCATCAAAGCAAGGAGTGGCTACTAGATAGACAATTAGTTCCGAGACTAAAAGATTTGGCTATCGGCCGGTATCAGTTGAAGTCAACAAAGAAGGAAAGCCTTCCCCCAATCCAACATTTTCAGGTGAAAAGAAGATAGATGACTGAGAGTCACGGGATTTTGAAAGCGACACAATAGGATCAAGATGATCACAAATTAGGGTTTACAATCAATTTAGAGAGAGAGTGTGTGTATTTAGAGAGAGAGAGAGAGAGAGATTTATGAAAAGTGAAGACTCAGGAGAAGACCCAGGCTTTTATAGCTTTGACCCAAACCGACTTAATACTTCTTCAACATAACAGGAACAACCCTCCATCTTTCTTACTCTTGCCATATAGCTCAAAAACCTTTATCTAAAAAACCTGAAAAACAAACTTGACATAATAAGTCCCTGAACTATTTTTCCAGGTGAGAAGAAATATTTTAACATCCCCCTTCATCTCAACCTGGTAAATATCAAACATTCTAAGATTTTCCAAAAAAAAATTATGCTGAACTGTGCCCAATCCTTTGGTAAAGACATCTGCAATTTGATTTGCAGAGTCTACCTATACAGTTTTAACAACACCCTTTAAAAAAAATTCTTTAACAAAATGCAAATCTATTTCAAGATGCTTTGTTCTTTCATGAAAAACAAGATTGGCTGCAATCTTAATTGCAAAGTTACTGTCACAATGAAGATTAACAGGTAAAAGATTTTTAATTTTTAAATCTTTTAATATTTTTAAAATCCAGATTACTTCACTAGTGACTGAAGCAAGAGCTTTATACTCTGCTTCAGTAGAGAGAGAGAGAGAGAGAGAGAGAGAGAGAGAGAGAGAGAGAGAGAGAGAGAGAGAGAGAGAGAGAGAGAGAGAGAG